>WBZZ01005363.1:60000-70000 GCA_019918135.1 Paulinella micropora
GAAAATAAGAAGAAAGAGGGCGGAAGCAAAGAAGAAAATAAATAAAAAGCCTGTGTCTGAGCCTGAACCTGATGAGAGCGAAAGTGAAAGTGAAGAAAGTGAGGAGGAAGAGCCGAAGCCTAAACCTAAAAAAGGAGGCTCCACCTAATATGGTGGAGGTTCGTCCTATGGACGGAATAATTGTAAGAAGTCAAACATATCAGTTAATGTTTATAATCAAGCAGAGAATCCAAGCAAGAAAGAAAAAAATAATGATGATGTCTCAAAGATGTTTTTAAAATTCTAATAATATAATATGGACTACAAACATAGTCAGCAACAACCACAAACTCCTGAGCAGACAGAGCGGAAAGAAAAACTTGAAGAAGCAATTGAAATACATAAGCAATCAAAGCCCGCTAAGATATGGAACACAATAACAGCCCCCGAGGCTAAACCACTAAGCCAAGTATTTATTGACTTAATGGATATGTCAAAGGTTGCTACAAAGAAATGTAATGCAAACTATAATTTCGGACTAGTAGTCATTGATATCTATAGCAGTCGTGGGTGGATTGAGCCAATTAAAAATAAAACTACAGGTTATGTTTTGGAAGGATTAAAAAAAATATTTACGAAAGAAGTCCCTAAAAGTATTACTTCAGATAATGGCGGTGAGCTTAAGGGGCAAGTGGCTGAATATTTTAGACAAAACAATATTGAGCACAGACCTGTTCAAGTAAGAGACCACAGAGCAATTTGTATAATAGATAGATTTATTAGAACAATGCGGAATGAATTAAATTTAATATGGGAATTTAATGAAAATTTTCAACGGGTGCCGATTATTCATGAGGTTGTTGATGCTTATAATAAAACATATCATACAACAATAAAAGCAGTTCCTATTAATGTCTATGAAGGGACTGAAAAGAACACACAGGAAATATATAGAAATCCTTTAATTAATGAATTCCCAAATCGGACAAGAGTGAGAAAAGAACTTGAACGAACTATTTTCTCAATGCGAGATAAACAATTTAGTAAAACTATATTCAAGGTAAAAGGAAGAAAAGGCTTTAAGGTCATACTTAGTGAAGATGACTTAGTAAGGCCTAGTGAATTATTAAAGACTCATGTTGATGAGCAACCGGACGAAGAACAGGCAGAGCAGTTAGCCGATAAAGTTAAACAAATTACGAAAGAAAAAAAGACAAGTCATTTATTAAAAACACTTGATATTAAACAGGAAAATATACGGACTAGCTCAAGACGAAAGAAAAAGGAAGTGTTAGACTTGTAATTTAATTTAACCTAGAACAGTATATAATGTTTTGACACGCAGATTAAGTCGTCTGGAAATGTGCATTATGTTTTTCCATGCACGAAATAAGCTATATGTTCTGTCGGTAAAAGCAACAACACAGTGAATCAGCTCCTGACCTGGCTTAGGAGGCGATCGGTAATTTGTTTGAATAACCGCGACCCTTCCTGCTTTGTTTTCGTTAAACAACCTCGCAGTTCCATCATCTCTATTGATTGAAGCATAATACGTTCCAGGTTCTACATTTGTTCCAATATCGCCAGCCTTCCTCCCTTTCTTTGCCCCTTTCTTTGCCCCCTCTTTCACTCCCACTAAGTCAGCAGGCATATCAGCAAAACGGAGTGCAACATCCTAAATTCAAAAACAATATATTAGTAAGCATAAAAGCCCAAACATCTACCTCAACTTCGGGGTCTCCCTCTCCTTCCACTTGAGGCTCCTCAGCTGGTTCCTTGGCAGGTTCTTCCTCCGCCATTGCTACCCACATATCAAAAGCACAAAACACATATGTGGGTAGTGCCCGATAGCCGTTCAATGATAATATAATAAATATGCCCGATAGCCGTTCAATGATAATATAATAAATATGCCCGATAGCCGTTCCATGATAATATAACAAATATTGATTGTGATTTTATTATGATCTTATGTGGATGTGTGCCGTGATGCTTGATGAGAGGTGAGCGAGTAGGCATGCACCACAAACACAAACAAGACCACTTAATTATTAATGCTATTCCTGTTTTCTTCTGCAATCCTCATTCGTTCTTGGACATCTTTCAAATGTTTATTATATGCTTCAATTATGTTTTCAAAAGTCTTACCAACCTCAATTTGGTTCCTCGCATACATTTCATCCCTCTCGCTAAGTGGTTGCTTTCTTGTAGCTAACCTACTTTCAAGAAGTCTTAATTCTTTCTTTTTATTCTCCTCATCCATCTTTCTCTTTCGTTTCATTTTTTTGATAGCATCCTTTCTTTTATTGCTTTCTTCAATTATTGCTAGCCTATCATCTATGGCATTAAGTCGTTCCTCAAAATCCTCCTTCTGCTTATGTAATTCACTTATTTTTTCATTGATTAATTCAATACTATTTTCAACATATATTTTAGACCTTGATACTTTTGATTCCGGAATATCTTATAATATTCCATCCAATCCTTTCCTTCTTCCCTATCAACTTCTTCTCCTTCGTCTCCACTACTCATCACTACTTCCCTGAAAATGAAATCAGTGGCAGATGCGAGATTGCCTGCTTCCCTGAAAATGAAATTCGTGGAAGATGCGAGATTGCGAAAGCATGTGGTTGCTGATAATTATTTTTTTCCTTTTGTGGGTGATGAAAAACTTTGATGTTGTCTGCGAGAATTTATCGGTTTTTGGTGTGTGGTGTGGTTTCCTTTTTTAATTTTTGGATGGCTTAATTTTTGGCGGATCGGTGTGATTAGTTGCTTTGTGAGGTGGTTGGTGGCTTATGTGATGTTGCTTTATGGTTTCTTATTTTATTACAATGGTTGATGTGAATTATGATTTGTTTTTATGTTTAAGTCAATTTTACCTTTTTTCTTATTGTGGATAACTTTTAACACTAAGGCTTATTTTGCTTTATTTGCTTTCTGTATTGTTAGTTTGCGAAATGAAGAGTAAGGACGATAGAATGATTTTGATTGCTCTGGGGGTATCTATTGAAACTTTGCCCCAAAGTGGCACCCTATAGTATTCAGACAGACAGACAGACAGAGAAGCATGCAGAGTTGTGGCTACTTTACCCGTATCATGCAATGCAAAATGGCAAATTCTCCTGGTATTTTTTCGTGTCACGAAAATCAGCAAATCAAATCTTGCAGGCCAAAATATTTTTGAAAACTAGTCGTTAGGAAACCGACACACTTTGAAAAGAAATAGAAGGAAGGTAGGGCTAGTACAGAAAGTGCAGTGTGTGTTAGGCTGGAACGAAGAGAATCTAGGACCAAAGGCCATAGTGCCATATGCATCGCACCCCACTGTCTCTAGTGTCTAGACTGTGTGCGCTTGTCTGTCTGTGTGCAGGGCGGGCAGGTTAGGCTGGAATGAAGAGAACCTAGGCTTATTGATCTGTCTGTGTGCAGGGCGGGTTAGGCTGAAGTTCGAACGAGGAGAACCTAGGTGAGCCTTCGATTTGAAGGAAACAAGGTGTGTGTGTGTGTGTGTGTGTGTGTGTGTACATGTGTGTGTGTGTGTACATGTGTGTGTGTGTATGTGTCTAGTTGCTTTGTGTTTCGTTTCTTTCTTTTAATTTTTTTTTGTTTATAATTTTTCTGGTGTTTGTTGCAAACACGTTGATAAGCTAGCGCTGTAACGGATACTTGCAACACTTTCTCTAGTTTCTAGACTTTGTATTTGGTATTATTGATGTTAGAGAGAGAGAGAGAGAGATAGAGAGTAATAGGTAGGTAGGTACCCCAATTGCAAGAGGATGGGCTGGGCCTTTGACCCGTTCGACTGATCATGAAACAAGGTGTGTCTCATACGATTGCATAGATCTCTCTCTCTCTCTCTCTCTATCTATCTATCTATCTATCTCTCTCTCTCTCTCTTTCTTTCTCCTTTCTTTCTCTCTTTCTTTCTTTATTTCTTATAATAATAATAATAATAATAATAATAATAATAATAATAATAATAATAATAATAATAATAATAATAATAATAATAGTGCTTCTCTGTCAATGGCTGATGCATTTCTGCACATGCGCCTCCATCGTCTCACCCGTGAGGGGAGTACGAAGATTTGACGATAAGCTCTAATGACACCCCCGCAAGGGCAGTTCCAACACGTCCAGACGGGCCGGTATGTTCAATGAAAATACTGGTCCAGACGGATCGGTATGTTCAATGAAAATACTGGTGGCACCGACGGGAATCGAACTGGCGACAGGGCCCAGATGGAATAATAATAATAATAATAATAATAATAATAATAATAATAATAATAATAATAATAATAATAATAATAATAATAATAATAATAATAATAATAATAATAATAATAATAATAATAATAATAATAATAATAATAATAATAATAATAATAATAATAATAATAATAATAATAATAATAATAATAATAATAAAAAAAAAAAAAAAAAAATAATAATAATATAATAATAATAATAATAATAATAATAATAATAATAATAATAATAATAATAATAATAATAATAATAATAATAATAATAATAATAATAATAATAATAATAATAATAATAATAATAATAATAATAATAAATAATAATAATAATAATAATAATAATAATAATAATAATAATAATAATAATAATTAATAATAATAATAATAATAATAATAATAATAATAATAATAATAATAATAATAATAATAAATAATAATAATAATAATAATAATAATAATAATAATAATAATAATAATAATAATAATAATAATAATAATAATAAGAATGATAATAATAATAATATCATCTCGTTCTATCTCTCTCTCTCTCTCTCTCTCTTTCCCTTCAACATAATTATATCATGTGACAAATTAATAAATCATGTAATACGTGATTACATCATGTAATCTATTGTGTGTTGAATAGTAACAATGACAATAATAATAATAATAATAATAATAATAATAATAATAATAATAATAATAATAATAATAATAATAATAATAATAATAATAATAATAATAATAATAATAATAATAATAATAATAATAATAATAATAATAATAATAATAATAATAATAATAATAATAATAATAATAATAATAATAATAATAATAATAATAATAATAATAATAATAATAATAATAATAATAATAATAATAATAATAATAATAATAATAATAATAATAATAATAATAATAATAATAATAATAATAATAATAATAATAATAATAATAATAATAGTGTATCTCCTGCCAATTGCTGAGCCAAAAGGCCATGTGCATCCAGTCCTCCATTCCATAAGGAAAGTCTCCACACCAATCGGTGGAATAAAGGAAGTGACGGCATAGAACATTACTCTAGGAGCTTTATACCAATCAGCCCATGGAAAGGACCGATGGCCTATGTACTCCCTAAATAATAATAATAATAATAATAATAATAATAATAATAATAATAATAATAATAATAATAATAATGGTACTAGTAATATTAATAGCAATAGTATTAATAATAGTATTAATAATAATATTAATAGTAATAATAATAATAATAATAATAATAATAATAATAATAATAATAAAATAATAATAATAATAATAATAATAATAATAATAATAATAATAATAATAATAATAATAATAATAATAATAATAATAATAATAATAATAATAATAATAAATAATAATAATAATAATAATAATAATAATAATAATAATAATAATAATAATAATAATAATAATAATAATAATAATAATAAATAATAATAATAATAATAATAATAATAATAATAATAATAATAATAATAATAATAATAATAATAATAATAATAATAATAATATTATAATAATAATAATAATAATAATAATAATAATAATAATAATAATAATAATAATAATAATAATAATAATAATAATAATAATAATAATAATAATAATAATAATAATAATAATAATAATAATAATAATAATAATAATAATAATAATAATAATAATAATAATAATAAACTTCTATCTCTGTTTCTCTCTCTCTCTCTCTCTCTCGTGCTATGATTTGGTAATCAATTCCAAAAATCTCTATATTTTCGATGTGAGGCATAAACTAGAATAAATGTTTGTTTGTATTTTATTAGTTAACACAAAAAAGAAAAAATGACTTGAAATAATACAAATCTTCCCGGTACGGATCCGGGGCGGTACGGGGACCGGGCATGAAAAGGGCAGGAATATCATGTAATACATGATTTAATGTTTTAATACATGCTGTAATCATGTAATTTAATACAATGCATCATGTATTGCATGATGTAATCATGTAATTTAATACAATGTATTATGTATTGCATGCTGTAATCATGTAATTTAATACAATAAAATCATGTACTAAATGATGTAAATCATGTAATACATGATGTCAATCATGTACTACATGATGTAATTATATACAAAACATGAAATCTATCATGTAGTACATGATTTGATCATGTCTCACAAAATCACGGAATACATGATCAAGTGTAAAATACACAATCCTTGTGTATTTTCCACTAGGATCATGTAATACATGATGGGTTTGTCCTGGTAGTGCAAGTGTGCAACGAACAAAAACAAACTGATTCAGGCTGGTCTTCGTGCAGGCAATTCGTAGACTGAAGTGGTCCAACTGCACACCAAGGCGCGCATCCGTGACGTCCGCCACGTCTGAAACAGATAGGCCCACCACCTCAGATATCCTTAAGTAGCATTCGAAGGCGAGGATCACTGCGATCGCGCAGTTGAGAAGTCTACGAGTAACTAAATGAACCGCAATAAGTAGACTCGGAGCAAGAGCTAGGGTAAGAGGAGGCCACGGTGCTGGCGGATCTAACCACGCAAATCAGCCCGTGCACGGGGAAGATAAGGACGGAGCTCAGGTAGTAGCATGATAAGAACATACAAGCAGTTGTGCATAGCAGAGTAGCCCGATCCACCTCCCCCGCGCCGAAGGTACTCTTCATGGAAAAACAACGAAAGCGCAGCATCCAGGTCTTTAAAACTAGCGATGTCGGGGAACTCAAGGCAGGTGAAGGCGAGGAAGTCTTGACCAGACTTTCGGTAGCGTTTTCTGGTAGCAGGTCGGTAGTTGAACGAAACAAGAAAAGATCTATCATTACTCATCCTCACAGCTATCCCCCTGCTATGTGAGGCGCGACGGGCCATCTGCCGGGTTCAAAGACGTGTGCACGTAGAAGAGTCGAAGGATGATACTACGGGAGAGTAATGAGTCTGAGCATCGGTGAGCGGAGACGCCAGGAGGACGTCCGCCCCCTGTTAAGAGAGTGAATAACAACTTCGGAGTCGGAGACTAGAGTCAGCCTAAAGAATTAAATAGGATGGGAGGCAGCCCACCTCACAGCGGAGCTAGACGCCGCCACCTCAAGAGCGTTGATCATGATATGTGCTGTAAACAGCCAGCGTTAAGAGATGAGGACCATCCATTTCACAGATCTAGAGGTAACTCAGTCAACCACTGGAGGCAGGCTCCGGAGATAGGGAAGGGGTGGCGAAGCAACAACTCCCATGCACACAGTAGATGCGTCAGATGCCACAAAGTGAGGAAAGTCGGGCGGCGACAGTTCGGCAAACATCAAAGGTGCTAGTGCAGAAATGATCTCGAACTCACAAATGACAGAGCGATGCACAGGAACAGGAAAGGTAGAGTGCTTCTAACGGCCCAGAAAATGGTAGACTGTGAAGAAACAATCAGCAGAGGACACCTGACGAGGCAGCACCAGATCCAACTGCCTAGCAGGCTGTGACACTGAGCGAGGAGAGACTAGTACTTGTCCACCGCTGGAAAAGAAAATCGAAGAGGAACGTAGCTGAAGATCTAGAGCACGCAAGTTCGCAACAGGAACACCAAACCGCTTCCCCACCAGGTGATGACCCAGGATTCGTGTGTTGGCTTGGTCACCGCAACGATGAGGCCAGCCATAGAAATGATGCACTCATAGGCCCGAAGAGCCATGTCGACAGATGAAGCTGACAGACCAAGGAACGTGACGTCATCAATATAGACAAGTAGACGGATGCGGTTGAGAACCAAATCAGTAGACTGACTGAGTAGGCCGGGGTAGAGCCTAGGAAGGTAACGAGAGATAAGATGTAAATGAAAAGACTGAGCTAGGAAGACAGCGTGAGAGAATCCCTGAGGGAGACAAAGCATGCAGGGGTGAACGACACCGACGCCTGGGAGAAAAACAGGAAGCAAGCCCATAAATGGAACCATCCAAGAAGGAAGGACGAAAGAATCATAGAAGTTCGATATGTCAGAATGTGCGATGTCGAGCTGTGCAATGCAATCAGCGCAAGGAAGATCAGGATCACCCGGGAGGAGAAAGAGCTCATTTCTATTCCTTGCGTCCATGATGAAACGGAGGAGGCCATCGGACCTGGGTACTGTAAAGTCTCCATTCACCGCAACAACACTCGAAGAAGGAAGCAGAGTAACCATATTTGCATGAAGAAGCAGCAGTATTAGCTTGGCGTACTGGGCAGTTGAGCCGGGAACATAGACAGGATAGCGACGGTAGGGTAGAGAAACAGATCCACAGAACGGAGGGTGAGACCCATCTAGGATGGATGAAGGATCGAGATAAAGGCGCGAAAGATGCGGCGGAAGCACACCAACGAGGTCGACAGATCCACCAAAAGAAGGCAGACAAACCCTGTCAGCAATAAGTTCCACCGGGTCAGGCGCCGAGATCGGAGGGACACAGTCATAGTAAGGATCAGTAGAAAAGGAACCATAAGAAACGTAAGAGTTGGACACAGGGAAAACACATTTAGATAAAAAGGAAATAATGAAATGAACTGTCAATAAAAGCCGCTGACACAAAGTCGCGGCTAACACCGAGAAGGTATCCATGGGTTCGGAGGTGTTCTGCTGTCAGTAGCCCGCCAGAGGCGAGCCAGGAGGAGGAAGTGGAAAGGCTGGGAACCAACAGCTTGTTTATTGCTACAATCAGTGCCAGACAGACATAGAAAACCTTGAGTCTAAATGCTGAACGTTGTTGACCGCGGCGGGAAACTGAGAGTGAGAGCCTCGGTCTCGCCACCGGTGGAACTAGATCACTCCCAGGCGCACCACGTCGGCTCATTGCCGACCCGCGCCTACCCGGGCGCCAGCGGATTTGTTGGAAGCTGAATGCTGCTGCTTGCTCTTCGATTGTTGATAGTTGTCCTTCTCCTTACGCCAAGTACCCACTCGATCGGCAAAGCGATGGCGTTGGTTGAGCTCTTTGTAGAGAAGGGACACCTTGCGCCGGTCGAAGATACACTCTTCAATCGGAGGGCCCATGATGATGTCGATAACATTGTTATCCTGGAACGACTCCGCAGCAGTAAGTGCTACAAAATGACTAGCTGCAAATATGTAAGCTTCATTATGGAAAGTAAAGCCAGGTAGCTTTCTCATGTATTCAAGGACCGTACCCCAGTCACGCATTTCAGCGATGTTTCGCTTCGACCATACACTTCCATTCTTTGCGAGTAGTATTACGTAGCAGCGGAGGTCACCCGTGTAACCAAGAGCATCTTCCACTGTAGCGAGAGCTTCCTTGTCAGTGAGCACGTCCTTTCCACGCTTCTCGAGAGTAGTACGCCCACGACGGCCATGGCCACCTGCCCTAGTAGCAGAGGAACGCGAAGATAAATCAGACGATTCGTCGCCGTCATGATGCTCGATACGCTCTACCAGATCGGGAAGCAACCTCGGACGAGGTCCCGCCGGATCCGCCGAAGAGCTTCCATCAGCCTATCTGCCTTCTCCTTCGAGCCACCACCTCCCCTAGCGGGATCTTGATCATCTAGTTCGAAAGAGGAAGGACCACTTGTCTGCGCACTCGCCTGAATACGTTGACTACGACGACCCTGTTGAGCTGCGGACGTGCCGGAGCTTGCAGAAGAGCTCGACGACGACGAAGGGGGAGCAAGGAGTGGAATCATCGGCAAGAAAAAATTCAAGTACTAATTGCTCAAAGAGAAACCTG
>WBZZ01005363.1:77500-107500 GCA_019918135.1 Paulinella micropora
GGTATTCCTGAAATTAAAACTTTTGCTAACCACATTAAATACAATCTGGTTATCGTTGAATTCCCTGATAAGATAGTTTATGACACAGACTTAAAGGACGAGAAAGGCGAGCGACTTACGAACCTTTACATACTTAAGACAGAGAACCACTACGATGCCATAACCAATATGAAGTCTATGGTAAGTAAAAAGAATTTCTGCGAATTATGTTTAAGGGGTTATATGGAAAGGCACGCCTGCGAAGCTAAATGTAATATCTGCGAAACCAAAGACTGTAAGGGTATCAACGATAGAAGCAATTGGACTGATTGCTATTCGTGTAATAGAAAGTTTCCAAATACGGTATGTTTCAACAACCACAAGAGGACGAACTGCGATATCAAAGCGAAATGTCTTTCGTGCGGACTTAATTACAGGAGGTCGCGGAGCGACCGTTCGCCCTACGGGCTGAACAAGAAAGATGAGCACAAATGCGGTTATGCGAAATGCCGTAATTGTAAGGAACTAAAACCACTTGAACACCAATGTGAAATCGTGAAGAAAGACATATTACCTTTTTCAGAGAAATACATATTCTTTGACTTTGAAGCGACACAGGATACGGGCGAGCACATTGTTAATCATTCGGAAAGTCAGTATTACGATGCTAAGGAGCCACCCGTCATTCATAAGAACATTGATGATTTCTGTAAGTGGGCTTTTGAATCTAAGCACAACGGCTTTACATTCATTGCTCATAACAGTCGCGGTTATGACTGCCAGTTTATTCTTAAATGGTTGGTAGATAACGGGCAAGCACCATTCGTCATTTCTCAAGGCGGTAAGATAATGATGATGACTTTGAAGAAATACCGTTTCATTGATAGTCTCAGTTTCCTGACTATGCATCTGGCTGATTTTCCTAAAACATTCGGATTGAAAGAACTTAAAAAGGGTTTCTTCCCTCACTTCTTCAATACGGACAAGAATAAAAATTATGTTGGTGTGATGCCTCATAAAAAGCACTACGGCTACGACACGATGAAAGATAAGAAAAGAGCTGAATTTTTAGAATGGTATGAAAGCCAAAGAAATAGCACATTTGATATGCAGAAGGAAATCGCTGAATACTGTCATAGCGATGTTGATATTCTGAGAAGGGGATGTATGGATTTTAGAAAGCAGTTTCTAGAATTCGGTATTGACCCGTTTCAATATACAACTATTGCGAGTTGTGTTATGGCTTTGTATCGTGCTAAGTTTATGCCAGAGAATTCAATTGCTGTGTTGAAGGCGGAAAAGCAAAACAGGATAACCTCTCGGGCTTGTGTTGAATGGATAGCTTACAGAAGCAGGTTAGACCAAACGGATATCAAACACGCATTCAATGGTGGTGAAAAGATGTTTCGTATTGGCGACTCAACTATTTATGTTGATGGCTGGGACGAAAAGACTAAAACCGCTTACGAATTTCACGGATGTTTCTGGCACGGATGTCCAAAGTGCTTTAATAGAAATACAATCAATACTAAGAAGAATGAAACGATGAGCGAACTATACAAGGCAACAATGAGACGAGAAAAAGACCTAAGCAAACAAGTAAGCAAAATAATAAGTATATGGGAATGTGAATGGAGATTAATGAAAACAAGTGAAACCCTAGCGGAAGATACTAATGAACGAATTACGGAACAAGAAGGACTGAACCCGCGAGAAGCAATGTTTGGAGGTAGAACGGATGCTCTAACATTGTATTGGAAATCACGACACGAGAACGAATACGCGAAATACGTTGACATATGCTCTCTGTATCCGACCGTTATGTTTTACGACCTTTACCCTAGCGGGCACCACGAAATCATTAGACCCTCAAATGACGATGACCGACTGTCTATGAGAAACAAAATCATAAACAGAGAATATTTCGGAGTGTCTAAGGTTAAGATGCTACCGCCTAGAAAATTACTTCACCCCGTTTTACCTAAGGCGGATAGAGGAAAACTAATGTATTACCTGTGCGACAAATGCGGAATGACTGAACAGAAAACCGAATGTAAGCACACCGATAACGAGCGAGCAATAACGGGCACTTGGGCAACTCCTGAAATTTACAAGGCCTTAGACAAAGGCTACAAGCTAATTAAGGTATATGAGGTATGGCACTGGAAGGAGCAGAGCAGTAGCCTTTTCAAAGATTACATAAAAACTTTCTTAAAGGTTAAACAAGAGTCAAGCGGATATCCTGCTGGATGTATTACACAGGAACAAAAAAGAAATTACATTGACAGTATGGAAATCAAGATGGGAATTAAGATGGACGAAAATAAGATAGAAGAAAACCCTGGAAGACGAGCGGTTGCTAAGTTGTGCTTGAATAGCCTGTGGGGCAAGTTTGGTGAAAAGCAAAACAAAACTTAAAACAAAATGATTAAAGATAAAGATACCTTATACAAGTTAATGAACGATAAGTCAGTTGATAACATAAACATAAACATTATTAACGACAAGATAATAGAAGCGAGTTATGACCTTAAACAGGATGCGGTAAGCGACCCAGTAAAAACAAATATTGTAGTTGCTTTATTTACGACTTGCCACGCGAGGATTAGACTATATGAAATGATGGACAAACTAGACAACAGAGTTCTATACCACGATACCGACAGTGTCATATACACGACAGACTTAACGAAAGGCGAAACAGATGTGAAAACTGGTAAGCTGTTAGGCGAATGGACGGACGAACTACACGGAGCAAAGATTATGACCTTTATCGGAGGCGGGCCAAAGTGTTATGGATATGTATTGGATAACGGCAAAGCAAGTATGAAAGTAAAAGGCTTTAGTATGAATTATGAAAACAATAAATCATTAAATTTACCAAATATGTTAAGTGTCATTAGTTGCGGACTTGGAATTAAAAACAACGACCTTATTGAGAACGGCAAGAATGAATTGTTAGAGTTGCTTAAAACTCAGGAAGAAAAATTGATTGCTAAACTAATTGAAAAAAAAGGTAAAGTTGTTATAGTAGAAAACAGCAAGATAACAAGAGATAAGCAACAGAAAAAAATAACTAGCGAATACTTAGAAAAAATATTCAGCTTTACTTACACTAAAAGAAATATTATAGGTATTGTTGACAATGCGATTGAGACTAGACCATTCGGATATTAAATGAAAAAGCTATAAAACATTTGATAATTATTTATTTTTTGCCTTTTTACCTTTACCTTTACCTTTAAAACTTCTAATCGTATGAATTCCTTTTTTTGGCTTCACCAACTTGGTATTTACAGCAGTAGCTCCTAACAATGATACGGGGTCATACTTAGTTCGGTAGTTCGTGGTCAGCTTCGCAGTCTTTGCCCGCTTCCCTTTTGGATTTACTTTCAATTAGGTCCTTCGTGCTACTGCCTTTATTGTATGTGGTCGCCCTTACCCCAGTCTGTCGGCTCAGGTCTTTTGCTATTGTGCCACCTAACGAATGACCCGTAAGCTCTACATTATCCTTACCATATTTCTTTATAACCTCATCAACAAGCTTCTGCTCTTCTTTATATCTTGGAGTTCTTTTTAATACTCCCTTTACTAATGCGACATCGGTTAATAGGTCCCTTTTATCCGCACTTCCTCTAAATGCCACAATCGCCTTACCATCTTTTTCATACACTGTTGATTTTTCTTTGCTCGCAACTGGTTTCCATCCGTCCGCTCCTTTTCGTTCTGACGAAGACAAATAGACATCCTCAGACAACTCAGCACTACCACCTTTTAGTCGCACACGTGCGACGGCTCCGCCTTTGGCTGAGCTCTGCAGTTTGTATTCTTTGCTCGCCTTTTTCAACGCTTCACCATAGCTTATGTTATGCTTAGCAGAGTAAGCCTTAACGAACTTTATCCATTCTGACATTCGCGGAGACTTCGCCTCCGCACCTCCACGGGTTTTGTGAAACTTTTTCAAAAGTTTCTATATAATTAATTATTTTTTATTTTTTTATATTACCCTACTATATACACCCTACTATGACCACCCTAACAAGACTGTGCGAGAAGTTCCAAAAACTTTCCATTGAAGGAGAAAAAAAATCCTTCTCGTTGGAAGATGTTCAAAAGGTAATCCACGACGAAATCAAAGCAATTGAAGAAAAGAGAAATACACAGCCGAAAGACACTTTTCAATTTGGCAAATACAAGGGAAAGAAGTTTGAAGACATCGCAAAGATTGACAAGCCATACATTGAATGGTTAGTTCGTCAGCCGTGGTGTAGAAATACGGCTGAATTGAAGAAGTATTTGTAAAGTCTTTTGTATTTTTTTTTTTGCTTCACTGATCTTCTAAGAAATTAACGATAACACTCACATTTCCTCCATTATTAGCAGTCGCGACAGACTTTTGTAAAAATGTTAGATTTTCACCAGGTGCGAGTTGTATGTCGTAAGTTCGCAGGTCAATAAGCTGGCTAGAAGTAGCATTAACAAAAAGTTTAAGGATGACATCCGTTATAGTGGCACCACCAAGAGCAGTCGCAGCGGTATCCTTTGACACGATTGAAGTTGTAGCATCAATATCAGCAAAGTTCTCCGCCGTAAGTGTTCCAGTTGTTTTCACAATCCTCACTATATTAACTTTGGTATCTTCGTTTGATATGCTCACGAGAGATGGATAAACGATTGAATAATTGGTCGCACCACCGTTAAAAGCTGTTTTATTTTTTATGCTGAGGATTGGGCTTTCCGTGGTGCTCGCTGGCTCACTTCCTTCCGCTTCGTTAGATATGCTTGAATTAACGGTGTTAGCGCCCTCAATAAACATACTACAACTTGCTGTTTTTAAACTTTGTATTCCTGTATCGGCATCATTTCTCATTCTAGCAACAAATGGAAGAGTTGTATTCCGCAGACTGACACCCGTGTTGGCATTCGCATACTTAATCATATGGACTTGCTGGAATTCGCCTGTGTTGGGGTTCTCAATTGAAAACTTAATGGCCCCAAAGCCCAAATATTGAAATTGAATTTGAAAGACGTTTCCCTTCGTCAAATCCAAGAGCGGCATATCGCCTGTTCCATCACATGGGTCATCCCAGTTCGCTTGTTGAATATAGGAAACAACACCTCCTTTCGCGTGTGCTATACAGAAACCGGCGATACCATCCTTATAAAAGTAGAAACCATTTTGTAGTGCGGTATCACCAATACCAATAAATGATACATATTCCTTAGCTTCATCAGTAGTCCATAAGGCAGTGAAGCGTGCTAAAACACCCATACCCGTTCTGTATTTTATTTTTCTTTTGCTTTCCATAACGGCATTAGAAGTAATATCTGCGGTTGTTTTTAATTCCACCATATTGTTTAAAAATGACACACTTGATTTTGTTTCTGTTTTTGTCCATACCCTTGTATTGATAGTATATGGAAAGATTTCCTGTAATACTGGTGTTAATGAACTGGTTAAGCTTTCACCAAATGCGGTTTTCATATTTTGACCACCTACATATCCATCATACCCGACTTTGACATTTACGAAGTCGCCGCCTGGATTTTGGGCGACTAAATTTCGTTGGTGGCTCATAGTAGGTACCTACGACTTAGAGTTCGTATATTATCAAAAAAATAAATTAACTATCAAAAATTAATAATTACTTCTTACTTCACTGGCGGGGTTTAAGTTCTAGTAATTGTTCCGTTCCTGACATTTACTTCTTGCTGAGTTACGACAAATGTGTAATGATTGGACGCAATATTCGCAGTGGTAGCAATAAACTCCCATCGTCGCTCGGTGTCTAGACTTAATCCACTGATTTCATTTTGGTCCTTGCTCCACAGTGGGCGGGTATTGTCAAAGCTATCGCACCAAAACCAGTTATACTGATAAACATTGCTATTCATCAAAGACGAGCCTTCCAACTTCGGTTTAAGATACATATAGTCTTCTAGTTTTCCAGTTTGACAATCAACATTGAATTCTTGAAGTCGTGCTCCGTCTAGTGTGGTATAAAAAGTTTGGACCTTTGAGCCGAGCAGGTTGCTATTGTCGTAAGCAGTGTTCTTATTTTCAGTCGTATTGAAAACAGAGTGATAAATTTTCTTAATTCGTCGTCCGTGGCCTCTGTCAAATCTAAGGATAACATTTTGAGAAGTTGAAGCCACTCCGACAGTATTTTTATACAAATAAGAATAATCAATGTTGAAGCTCATACCTTCGGGGCTCATAATCTTCTGTTGAATTGATTGAATTACATCAGGATTGGTTTCAACAGCTAAGAACAGGCTTAGATTAGTAATACTAACATTTAAATCAGCTGCCGCGACCGTGCCTCCACCAGTAGAAAGAGAGTCATCGTTGTAATAAAAGATTTTGGGTGTCTGTTGCCAAACAATCCGCCTAGTCAAATTTCTGGAAACATAATAGTTTTATCCAGAGCAAAAATAGTATTGTAAAGCATTCCAAGATTAATCTTAACATTAACACTCGGTTCGGCAGTATTAATAGCTCCTCCTGAGAAATACTTAGCCTCGCTATGTGCTACATTAACAACACTAAGAGTGCCAGTTGCTGCTGCGATTAAAGTATCATCGTGTCTGCGAGCATTTGTTGCTGGTTGAGTTAAGTAAGCCCGCATCTTAGTTTGGTATGAAGTCATAACTTCGGTAATACGAGTAGTAATTGCCCCCGAAACATCACCAGCATTTGTAGCACCAACAGCAGTCAAAGCCGTTCCGTCTGCTTTTAGAGCGATAGCATCAAGCAAGCTAACTTTTCTTTCAGTCGCAGCGGTATTACTAAAACTCGCCCCATTTGTTGTATTGTTCTTTTGAAGCATACAACCAGCACCAGATTTGTTGTCGTGGTTTTCCAAAGCTAGTAAATCATCAATGGAGGTTTCTGGTTTCCAAATCATCTTAGTGATATTTCCGACTTCGTTAATGACGCAAAGATAAACACCACCTCTGGTAATCAATTGAATTTGTCTGATTGGTGCCAAGCAATCCATAAAGCATTTATTGTAGTTCGCCGCCTTCGCATCTGGGGTATAAGTAAAACTCAAAACAGAGCGAGCCAAGTTAAACGGACGGCTGATAAGGTCAAAGTTGCTTTCCTGTCCTCCCGCGGTAGAAACAGTGATATTAACAGAACCCTCACGAGGGGTAAGCTTATTCAAGCGATAAGAAGCACTGATGTAGTCAGTCCTGCTAAAATCTAGTTCGCCTCCGTGTTGTGTAGGCATTTTGTGTAAGTGCCCGAAGTTTTTGGTGAAGCTTTTTTTAAAAGGTTCCTATATTTTAATATGAGAAAAAAATAAAATAATTAATTACCTGCTCTTAACAAATTAAAAAATGATGTAAATAAATTAAAATAATTCGTCTCGCGATAAATCAACAATGTCATTACGATACCCAAACCGTTTAGATTAACTGGTTGGTCGTTTTCGTCAGTCAAGTAAAACCGATACACATTGCTTGAACTAGTTGATAGTCGTTTTCCGTATTCACTGCCCGAGCCGTCGTAGATAACAGAGCCAAACGGTATTTCATTCGCGGTATATATTTCCTGTAATACGTGATTATCGCCTTCACCAACGAGGTCGCTTTGTAAATACAATGTTTTTTCGCCAGTCAAGATTATGACATTTGGAGACCTAATGGTATTGTTAGCAAAGAAATATGTTGAGTCGCGGTCAAAACCCATTACTTCGTGAATACGAGTTTCGGTGTCAAATATAATCCGCGGTTGGATGCCTCCATTGTTCGCTACTGTAAATAATAGCTTACCATCTTCTGGGTCGGTGTTTGTGTTGTTGCTTGTTATTGTGTATGTGTAGTCATTGGGGCTATCTGCGGTTAGCACCTCGGCCAGTTTATTCTTTAAGTTATTCATCGTGTAGTTTCCTTCGGGTATCGTAATTAGCGCCTCAAATCCATCTTCACTAAGTGTAAAAGTATTGTATGGCGAAGAAACAGAATAATACGATTTAGGCACATAGATATGTAAAATTTTACAATGTGCTGGATTGTCTAGCGATTTCATATTGACTTCACAACTAAAATCTGAATCTGTGCCATTTATCCGATTTTTACTGTTAATATAGTAAATACCACTCGCACGACCACCTTTATACTCCATTGCTATATTATACAAATAATTTTTGGATATCTTCAAAATTATATAAACTATTAATGTAATTTATATGTTTGTTTGTTTTTTCGTGCCTATTCTTTTTGACTTGAGTTAAGCAAGTTCCACACTCACATATATATATTTTTTGTATCCTTTCAACTATTTTATCTCTATTTGCTTTACACCATTCTTTTTTGTAAGCAGAAATCT
This sequence comes from Paulinella micropora, assembly GCA_019918135.1. NCBI lineage: Eukaryota > Cercozoa > Imbricatea > Euglyphida > Paulinellidae > Paulinella > Paulinella micropora. Next base: position 85,815 of record WBZZ01005363.1, read on the forward strand.
TTTCTTTGTTCGCTTTGTAGTATGTTCTTGCTTTTTCCTTATCTCTGTTTTTACTCCATTCTTTTTTGTAAGCAGAAATCTTTTCTTTATTATCAATATTATATGTTTTAACTCTTTCCAGTATTTTAGTTTTATTTTTTTCATAGTATTTTCTATGAGTTTCTTTATCCTTTTCCTTTTCTTCAACTCTCCATTCTTTCTCAGTTCTTCCTGCTATTTGCGTATTAACACAATCCATATTTCTAATGTATTCACCTTCTTTTCGGTGTAGTTCCATTTTGCTTTCGCAAGGAAAAAATTCAATCAACTCTATGTAAGCATCGTTATGTTTAAGTATTTCAGATGATGATATATTATTTCTTCCTGTTTTATAACCATTTCTATGTTTAGCCATTCTCATCGCCAATGTTTGAGTTGTTGAACCGATATAAATTTCATTTGTCTGGTGAGACCTGATAGCATAAATCTTTCCTTGTTTGTAGTCTGGCATATTCTTTTATGTTCTTTTGTATTCTTTTATTTAATATATAATTCAGATAAATGTGTTAAAGTAATCACCATAACCATTCTGGGCTTTCAACTCCTCCGCTTCCTTCTCCTTCAAATCAGTCCAACCGCTGGCAAATTTAAACCGATTACCTTTTGCCCGCTCTAACAAAAACCTAATACTATGCCACCCGCAGGTTGTGCTCGTGTCGCTTTGGTTTTTAACCTGATTGACTTTCATAAGTAGGTATGTGTTCGGCTTACTCTTTTCAATAAGCTGTTTCATTTGGTGAAGAAATAGCTCAGTCGGCTTATACAGTGCGAGTGTCATCTTTAATGGTATCAATCCAAACAGCAATCCAATGTGAGCCTGGGTTGGCTAGACTTATCCAAGTTCATTATAAAGCCATACTTCTTTCTTTTTTCTGGTTTCAGTTTGTTTATTTCGTCGCTCGCCACAGTCCCCAAATACCATTCGTGCTTTTTCATAATGTTGTCTATTTCATCCGTCATTAGCCCTCTACCTTCCCCCGCTAAGTTAACGGGTAGCTTTTGTTGCTCTTCTGTGGGTGGTTCGGTGGCTGGCGGTTGTTGTGGTGGTTCGGTGGCTGGCGGTTGAATGGTGTCTATATCTGTGGTGGGGGCTGGCGGTTGAACTTCCTCTACATCTGTGGCTGGGGTTGCTTCCTCGGTTGGTTGAATACCGAGAGTATTTGAAACTTGATTTTTAATGTTTGGGTCGCTTCTCATTTCAGTTACTAAGCTACTTACATAATCCTTCTTCTTCATTTTTTTCCTGTATTTACCCTTCTTCAAATATTTCTTAATTTTTGCTATCGTTAAAAGTTTGTGTATTAATTCCTCCATCGTTTTTGCCCCAGCACCAGCTTGGTTTATTCCCAAATAATCAGCGAGTTTCTTTCTCATTTCATTCTGGTCTATTCCTAAATCAATACCTTCATCTACTATAACTTGTGCCATACCCGCTGTCGTGTGTTTTCCTTTAACTTTTTTTGGCGGTGGTTTACCCCGAGCTTTCATTTCTTTTTCCAAAGCAGGACCCAAAGTTTTAGGTATGTCCAATTTCGGATACTTGTAATCATTTCTTAAACCTGCGGATATGTATGATATTTTATCTTTAATTTCAAAGTGTTTCGCTTTGGCCTCCGCTAGTTTTTTTTCTTGTTCTAATTCTTTTTTGTATTGTTCCGCCAGTTCTTTCTGCTCATCTGCTGATTGGGCATCGGCTATTGCTTTCTCTATTCCAGTGCCAAGTTTGATAAATTCTGTTTTGCTCAAGCTTTTAATAAATTTCGTTGTAAAGCCCGCTTTCTTCATTAATTCAATGTATTTTTCTTTTAATTCTTTTTCAGCCTTTTTCTCTTCTTTTGTTTTCAATAGCATCTGTTTTTCTTCTGGTGCTTGTGGTGCTTGTGGTGGTCCTAGTTGTGGTGCTTGGGGTGGCGCTAGTTGTGGTGCTTGTGGTGGTCCTAGTTGTGGGGCTTGTGGTGGTGCTTGGGGTGGTGCTTGTGGTGGTCCTTGTATGTATTGAGGTTGGAACTGTGGTGGTGGTAATAGCATTAAATTATTTTTTCTATCTTGTTCAAATTTTACATCCTCTATAAGTTTTTGCTCTCTGTTCGCCTCCCTTATTAATTCTTCTTGTCTTTCTTTAATGTCGGCATTCTCCTTCCTCTCCATTCTTTTCTTCTCATCTTCCGCCTGTTCTCTTAACTTCTTTTCCTTTTCCTCCTGCTCGTGTATTAGTTCATATTTTTTCAGCAGGTTGTTTTGTATCTGGTTGCGGTTCTCGAGTTCAAGGCGATTGAATTCGGACTTAACAATTCGCTCTTTTGTAGGGACTACGTCCCTACGACCCCGCCTGTTGGGTTTGGAATGGGTATCCCCTTTCATATATTTCAGAAATAGTTTAACGATTTGAAGTGTTGAAAGGTCATTCGTTTTCTCGCCAAAGTTGAGATATGCTCGTTTGCCTTTTACTTTGATATATGGTCTGCCATCTTTGGTTCTGTATATCCTCGGGGGTCGTTGTTTTCGCGGTTTTTTTACAACCATCGTATATGTTAGAGAAAAAAATAATAACATAATTTACATTTGTGATTGGGGTTTACCGAAACTTAACGGCTCCACCTCGTTGCTTGCCGTATCCTTGCTTCATCGCGGCCTTTGCTACACGGTCAGCATAAGGAACTCCGACATCGCTAAGAAAAGTAGCACCCCTTGAAATCAATTGGTTCTTCTTGATAAACCTATTAGCATCCACTATCGCTTTTCCGACCTTGGCCCAATTCACTTTCCCACCTGTTTGTTTCTTTTTTCCCTTCTTCTTTCTTCCTCCCGCTTGTGGCATTGAAGGATTGTAGCTAATGTTATAACCTGATGGACTACTGATAATCACTGGTGATGTTGGCATGCAGAGACTTCGCCTCCGCACCTCCAAGTTTTTGGTGAAGCTTTTTTTCAAAAAAGGTTCCTATATAATGTTCCGAAAAAAATTATTATTTTATAAAAATTGTTATAACACTTGTGTTAATAAATTAAGTAAAACGAATATTGAAGTTCTTTCGTAATTCATCCGATACCGCATCCACATACAAAAAGTTAAACCTCTCTTTCGTCGCCTCGTGGTATTTTTCAATAAAGTATTCAAGGTCGTAGCCGAGGTCTAAATGTTTATATACAAGTTCAATTTTATCAACACTCTGACCAGGAAAAATAAGAAGGTAGTCAAGCTGTTTAATCGCCTCAGGTTTCAAATCGTTAAGATACTGCGAGCTCATAATCACCTTTGACTTGTAGTGTCTATTTTTTTTCAACAGGTCGCTTACGGACTTATCCCTTAAACCACTACCCAAATCATCTAACACGAAAACAACTTCTGGTGTAATGTATTTGCTCGGTCTCTCCGCTGGGGCTTGTCTCTGTTTCTTCTCTTCCTCTTTACCAAAGTATAAAAACTTCTGCTTCGGTTCTTCTTTCTCGTCTTGAATGATTTCGCCTTCTTCTTGCTCCTCGTCGGGTTTGTTGAGCTTGTCCAATTCGTAATCAATCACACTGTATCCATCCGTTTTCAAATATGTGTATATCGCCATCTGGTTTCCATTCTTCTTGAAGTGCTTAACCATTTCTTTGTAAATGTGGTCTTTATGTATTGTTGAAGCAATAACAACAATACGGGTCTTTTTGTCAGTTGTTCGTTTTAGGATTTCAAACAGTGCGGTCGTCTTGCCACTCTTCTTGCGAGCGAGAAGAAAAATATTGGCATACGGTTCATCAAACAACTTATATCCTTTTGCCAACTTGTCGCCATCTCCGTTTTGCTTGACTGGTTTCACCTTTACATTATTTATTTTCTCCATCGCAGAGACTTCGCCTCCGCACCTCCAAATATATTACTGTCTACGACCGTAGGTTGTATATATTCTAAAATATATTTTTTTACCTGCGGGGTTGTAGGGGGAGCAGGCCCCTACGCTAGAAATTCCAAACAAATAACAATTCTTCCACCCAAGAGGTCAGTCTCAATACTGCCATTGTCCGTTTTAAGCACTCTAAAACTGTATTGTCCGTCGGTCCAATTAATAATACCTAAGTTGTAGCTAAGATTGGAAATGTTTGCGGTATTGCTGTCTGCGAATGTTCCAATAATACCGATGCGGTCCATATGAAGAATTTTTGTTTTCGTTTCAGTCATATCATTCATATAGTGGATATACTTAACATTCATTCTAGTTGGAGTAAAGTTCAATTTAATGGTTTTGTCAAATGTTTTGCTACCGCCCGCAAAATCATTACTCAGAAAAATAATCTTTTGGAATTTATAGTCTGCCATTGCGGAGACTTCGCCTCCGCACCTCCAAGTTTTGATGAAACTTTTTCAAAAGTTTCCTATATTACTGCTTATAAACTTTTTATTAATTAATATTTCCGCTCGGACTGCCTGCGATTTCTATTCACGGGTTAGCGATAAAAAAAATGAAAGTTGTGTGTGGTGTATTCAAAAAGGAATAGAAACCAAATTTAAATGTGTGTATAAGCCTTTCAGCGATTGGTGTGTTAGTTTTGATGAAGCTATTCCGCTAATCTGCTCAAATGATGCTTCTTGGTATAAAACCCAGCTATATGAATGCTCACTTCTTTGAACTAGATGGGCTAGGAAGGCAGATGCCTATTAATAGTGTTAAAATACCCACATAAGTGTTGGCAACTTCACACGGCAAGTTCTTTTCAGATAGCCTTACAATACAAAGGGTGATGATGGCGATAATGATACCCATTTGAAATAAGTATTTGATAAGTCTGCTGTCGGTTTTTCGCTTAGTCAAACAGCAATCCCAGCTGTCCTCGTAATCGTGATCTATCTTTTTTTCTTCCTGTTTAATTTGGACATCTAGCACACGGTTTTTGAGTTCGGGTGTAAGGTCTTCCGTCTCTATGATTGGTGGTGGATGTAATCTAGGCGGTGGCATTTGAAGGAAATAAAACTGCTCTGATTTCTGCTACCAAATTCGCTTGGTCTTGTAATATATTAAGCAAAGTTTTATTTTCTTTTTCTAAATAAATCACTTTTTCCGTTAAATGTTGAAAAGCACTGACTAATATTGGAATGAAGTCCGTATATGTTATATCTTCAAGGTAGCCGTCTCCATCCTCTGCTTTCATTCCACTTTCCGATACAAATTCAGGAAATATTTTTTTAACTTCATCAGCAATAAATCCGTGGTTCTTTTTTTCTTTCTTTTCGTCTGCCTTCCAATAATAAGAACAACAATTTATTTTCATTAGTTTCTCGCAACAATCACCGCAGTCTAATGGTTTAATATCTGCTTTTAATCTCCTATCCGAGGAGTTTGTCCAAGCACCATTAAGCGGAATATATTATAACTGCCTGACGGCTCGCCAGTAGTAGAGTTTGAAGTAGTCCAAGCGTGAAGCAAACCAGTAGAAGAAACTATTGATGCATAATTCGTATATCCTCCCGATTTAAAAAATAGTTGCGGGTCGTTAGTAGCGGCGGGTCTTTTTCGTATTAATAAATTACCGCTGGATGCTGTTGGTAAAACTAACTCTCCCGACGTATTAATATTAATCGCCTCATTCCAAGTTATATTATTTCCCGCTGTCGTTCCACTATTATAATAAAAAGCAAGTTTGTTTGAGATTTTGTATATTTGAAAGTTTGAGCCAGAATTACTTGATTTCCAGTTTGAGCCGTCATAATAGCAATCGAAATTTAAAGCAATATTGTCGTGTGCCCAGTTCAATAATTGAAATGTTGGATAATCATCTGTTGATATTACCGCCTGTAAGTGTGCTCCTCCGATATTACTTGCTGTTCCATATAATTCTAATCCGCCCGTTGCTCCATTTACTTTCGTTGTTCTGCCGATGATTATCGGTTTTCCTGATGCAGTTGTTATTTTATCGCTCGTTGCCAATGTCGTCGTTGATATCCCCGCATTTGCCGTTATCAATCCGCTTGCGGTTGCTGTTGTTGTTGATATACCCGCGGTTGAAGTAATTGTAGTTCCCGTTATTGTTCCGCCATTTGTTATATTGTTTGAGTTCATATCCAAAGCACCATAAAACCGCATACCGCCAGCATTGTTAAAACGGACAATGTCAGACGAAGCACTTTTATTATCCAAAAGTTTTGAAATATAAAGTCCCGCCCCTTTTACATCAGATGCTACATTCGTGAATACATAACCTCGTTGGTTTGCTGTTCCACTTGTAGCGGTATTTAGAGTAAATAAGAAATACTGATAATCACCAGTCGTCTGTGAAAAGAATATATCTCCTCCGTTTTGGTTTAATATCCTCGCCCCATTATATGTTATATTTCCACCATTAATGATATCCACATTATTGAAATCTGCTTGGCTTAATAAGGTCAGTGCCCTTACATCATTTCTACTTCCATTAAATATCTTAATTCCTGTTATGGTTTGGTCGCCTGTTAGTTTTACATTTTGTCCGTCCAATGTGTCCGCATACCCTTTTGTCGCTCCGTCTGTTGATAATGTTGGAGTTCCAAGGTTCGCTATTTTGCTACTATTACAATCTAACCCCGAAGCATTTACCCAACCGACTATCGTCCCGTCAATAATAAAACTTATTTTTTTCGCAGAAATTTCAAAGTTGTAATATGTTGCAGTTTTCATATCCAAACTAGCAATTGACCCGATATTACTGGTAGAATTGAAAACGATAAATGTGCCCTTTGTTGTTGAATTGATTGAATTTCCCGTTATTTCAACACCACTGCTATATGTCTTAATTCCTGCTATGGTTTGGTTTCCTGTTAGTTTCACATTTTGCCCGTCTAATGTATCCGCATACCCTTTTGTCGCTCCGTCCGTTGTTGCTGTTGGTGTGGCCAAATTTGTAATTTTTCTATTGTTTAAAGATAGTGTCGTGCCCGTTGCTGTCGCGATTACATTATCACCCGCATATAAATCAACATACGAACCCGTTATTTGTATCGGATAATAGGCCGCGGTTGCTATTTTTTGTGCCACAATCTCTCCTATATTTGTCGCAGTATCAAAGGCAATACCGATACCATCAAAAGCGGTTGGAGCAGTAGCACCCCGCACTTCTATTGTTGAAGTAAATTTTTTATTCCCCGCTATGGTTTGGTGTCCTGTTAGTTTGACAACCGAAGTATCAAGAGTAGAAACATCAACACCATCAACAAGATTAACATTTGTTATACTTTGGCTTTTCATATCAATCCCCGCACTAGCATTTATTATACTGCTGAATGTTTTGGTTCCTGCTATGGTTTGGTCTCCTGTTAGTTTAACGACAGAAGTATCAAGAGCCGAAACATCAATACCATCAACCAAATTTACATTTGTTATTGAAAATCCACCCATATTTAAACTACCCGTCATAGCCACTGTGCCGTCCTTTGCTAGTTTCGTATCGGTATATGCTTTTGTTGAAGCATCACCATCATAGAATGGCGCGGGCAGTCCGCTGATTGCTGTCGTGCTGTTAAAATTTAAAACATTATTTGTCAATGTCATTCCACCCCCTGTTGTTGGAGCAAAAAGTATGGACGAGCCGACAATAGTTAGTGGATAGCCCGTTGCTCCACCCGCATCCGACGAATAAATAGAACCCATATTATTGTTGTAATTGAAGAATAACTTACCTGTGTTTAATGGATTTGAGTCTTTTACCCCCACATAAGTAGTAAATGTTTTGTTTCCTGTTATGGTTTGGTCTCCTGTTAGTTTTACCACAGAACTATCAAGAGCCGAAACATCAATACCATCAACATTACCGACATTTGATACATTAAAACCTCCCATATTGAAATCCCCTATCATCATAGCGAGCCCATCCAATCTAAGAAAAGGTGAAGCAACATTTCTCCATTGCCCAGTGCTGTAAATAAGAAGTTGATTATCAGCGGGGGTGCCTGTTATGATTACATCACTTAAAGCATCTATTGATTTAGTTGCTATCCTTGTGTCAAAATCTGTATTAGCCCTTGCTGTGGTGTAGTATAAGTTAGTTCCTTCGGTTAAGTTGGTTGTGCTCTTTGTTGCTAATTGAGTGTCAAACCTAGCATTAGTATAATATAAATTAGTGCCTTCGGCTAGGTTAGTGGTTGATTTAGTGTTTAGTCGCGCATCAAACCTACCATCAGTATAGTATAGATTAGTGCCTTCTTTTAAGTCCGTTGTTGATTTTAAAGCCAACCTCGCATCAAATCGGCTATTAGTAAAATAAAGATTTACGGGGTCAGCATCTTCTGGCACCCTATCTGTGTATAAGCCCACTATGTTTGTGTTCGTTAAATCAAGGTTGGCTATATCTAGACTATCAACCGCAATTTCAGATAAGCCTAAGAGCGACTTATATTGACTGCCCATTGAACCGTGCTTCACCAAAACCTGTGGAGGTGTATATTTTGGATAATAATTAATCCGTATAAACATTATTTTTGGTTAGATATACAACCGAAAATGCCAAGAGGTAATAGAGAGATTGCCATAAAAAATCTTGAAAAAGCTACTGTAATGAAGAAACAGTATGCGAGGCAGAGAAAGATTGAGAGGGCTAGGGAATTACTAGCTGAGGAAGAGGCTAAGAATGTGAAAGAAATGAACGAAGACGAAAAGATGGACCACGTGTCTAAGAAACAGTTGGCTAAGGATATGATTGATGGGCGGGACTGCGGAGCTACGCTCGCAGAAGCGTACGGTGAGCTAAGTGAGGAGAGCAGTGAAAGCGATGAGGAAGTAGAACAAGACTTTGTAGATATCGTTGCCCGTCGGGTTGCGGGTATTAAATTAAAGACTAAACAGAAGAAGGCGAAGAAGGTTGTAAAAAAGAAAGTGGAAGAAGAGAGTGAGAGCGAGGAAAGCGAGAGTGAGGAAGAGGAACAGCCCAAGAAAGGAGGCTCCACCGGAGGTGAAGGTTCGTCCTACGGACGGAACAAAGGTAAGAAGACTGGCCGTGTTAATGTCAATGTTTATGCGGGACAACCAGAGAAGTCAAAAAAAAGAAAGTAATGATGTTTCAAAGATATTTTTAAAGTTCTAGTAAGGGCAAGCCCTTCTTGCTTTGAGAAGCAAGGCTTCGCAGAGTTTGTTTTTCAAACAAACCGATTTTCTGAAAGAAAATCTAACAATCCCAAGTTTTGTGAAACTTTTTTTAAAAGTTTCAATATATAGTATGGATAATAAACATACAGCACAAAACAATGAACCCGGAGGTGCGGAGGCGGAGTCTCCGCAAGATAAGGAAGAACTTGAAAAAAAGAAAATTGAAGAAGCTTCTGAAATACACCATCAATCTAAGACCCCTAAAAAATGGAATACTATACTATCCCCTGAGCCAGAACCATTAAGCCAAGTGTTTATTGACTTAATGGATATGTCTAAAATAGCTACTAAGAAAGGAAACAAAAACTACAACTTTGGTTTAGTAATGATTGATGTTTATTCTCGTCGTGGCTGGATTGAACTGATAAAAAATAAATCAACTGGTGAAGTATTGGAAGGATTAAAAAAATGCCGAAACCTAAAAGGATTACGTCCGACAACGGGAGTGAATATAAAGGTCAAGTTGCTGAATACTTTAAAGACAACGGAATTCAACATACAACTAACGAAGTTGGCGACCACCGAACTATGGGTATAGTAGATAGATTTATTAGAACAATAAGAAATGATTTGAATTTTATGTGGGAAGTTAATGACGACTTTATTTGGGTTCCTTACATTAATGAAATTGTTAATAATTATAATAATACATTTCATAATACAATAAAAGCCACACCTATGGAAGTCTATGAGTGCAAAAAGAAGAATGAACAAGAAATATATAGAGCAGGTCTTATTAATTCATTTCCTAAGAATTCAACCGTAAGAAAAGAACTAGAACAAACTGTTTTCAGTAAAGGCGACGTCCAGTATGCTAAAAAGGTATATACGGTTAAAGGCCGAAAGGGCTTCAAGTTGATACTTTCAGACCACGAACTAGTTAGCCCTCAGCAGTTATTAAAGTCTAAAATGAATGAACAACTTGAAGAAGAAATAAAACCTCAACTAGCAGACAAAGTTAAAGAAGCTACGAAAGAAAAAAAGACAGGCCACTTATTAAAGTCATTAGATATAAAACCGGAGAATATCAGGTCAAGTCCACGGATTAAAAAGAAGAAAGAGATAATGGATTTATAAGTTATTAATTATAATACCGGAAGCTACCCTTAGTCAATTGAATTGAAATTACAAAAATCAGTGTTGATTCATTTACTCAACAAGAGCAGGAATTATTTTTTCAATCTTATCAAGATTGTCTTCAAAAAAATTTTGAACATTTGATAAGCTTGGGCAGAAACATTTCGTGTTGTCGTTCAAAAAAACAACCCACACACGTGCTCCAATGGCAATATTTTTCACAGAGCTAGAAGCACCAACACCCGTTATATCAGCATACTGCTCTTTCTCAACTTTTGAAACTTTCAAATTGGTTTCGCCAGGGCTGACATAGAAAGGCTTATCAGTTCGAGTTGGTGTGAACTTTGTTTTCTTTCCTTCACCATCACCAACCTTAACAGCCTTCATTTTTGCTGTTATCCCTGCAAGCACGGGAGGTCGTTCCTTTCAAACACACAATCATAAATAAGAACAAGCAATAATGGAAAGAGTAATTACCTTTGCTTCAACAGCAGGTGCAGGTGCAACAGGCTCCTACAATACATAAACAATCAATAAGAACAACAAAGAAAAGAGATAATTACCTGCGGAGCTGGTGCTGGTTCGTCCGCTTTCTTCTTGGGAGGCATCGCGACCTACACAAACACACATAGAGGGACAAATATGTGTGTTTATGTAGGGGTAGTTTAATGTCTTGCCCAGGACTTTATATAAAATTATGCTTTTGAAAATATTGCCCTCATATAAATAATATTCAACTATTTAACCCATCACCTATACGCTTTATTCATATTTCTATTACCCTCCCCTACATCTATCCCTATTTCATCTAATCTCTTCATCATCATGCATGCTTCCGTAAATGTCGTTCCTCTTTCAATCATTTTCTCCATCTTAACTAACTCCTCTGCCTCTATCATTCCTCTATTCTGCTTCTTCCAATGCTTCATCAATTTTATTTCATTCTCAATCTTTCTTCTCTTCAACTTCTTTCGTCTATCCTTCATCAAGTCTTCTTCTATCTCTTCTCTCTCCTTCTCTCTTTCATCTATCGTCTCTTTCAACGCATCTCGCCTCTCCTTCTTATTCATCAACTCTTTCTTCATATTCTCAATTATCGCTTCGTCTTTTTCAATCTCTTTATCTGCCTTTATTTTCAATTCATTTAGTTTATTTAAGCTATAACTACTTGCTTCAAACTGTTCTTTCCAAATATATTTATCTTTTACATTATTTGGAATAAGATTTAATGACATAAATAATATAATATATAATATGGATAAGGCACTTATTGCTCGCAAAAAAACAGAAAACAGAGCAAACAAACGCTTACACGATTAGACGATTTTGGTATAATCGTATAGTTGAAGTATTGGCTGATAAATTATATTTCATTTTTCTATCTAACAGCAACTTCAACAAAAAAAACCGCAAAACCCTGTATATTTCTTTTTTCGCAAATTGACAGCTGTGACTGTGTTCAATGTTGAGAAAGACTACGTGTGTCATTTTATTAACCGTTTCCACTTTTTACCGTCCGTTGCCATTTTGTCCCGTGCGGGCCGAACGGTGTGTGTCCCTGGGGGCGGGGGGTGTGTATTGAAAAAGTGTCTTGTAGTGGCACCCTATACTACTTGTATATGTAAGTATATGTGTGTATTTTTATGTAAGTATGTATGTATGTTCGTCTGTGTATATATGCATGTACAGCTGTGGTTCTTGTTGATTGTTGTTGGGGTTGTTTTTTTATTTAATTTCTTCACTGATTTCCACTTGAGAAAAAACGATTTTCATCTCCCCCCTGGGAGTGCTTTATGCCTTTGGGATGTTATATAGCTTTTGGTCGGATATAATGTTCAAAACTATCTTTCTACTTTTTTTTTTTTTTTTTTTTTTTTTTTTTAATGTTAGAAAACCACTTAGTCTTTATAGATAGCACTTGATATTTTGTAACTTAGGAAAACCCCGTCATAGGTGACACTTTATATTTTTTGTATATCATTAGTAGAAACTGAAGTAAAATACAATTTTTAGCGAAACTGATGTAAAACAGTTTAAGTTTCGGTTATGATGCAAACTGAGAAGCTTAGTTTCCAAAATAAGTGTTTTTTTTTTAATAATAATATAATAGTTTCGAAACTATTGAAATAAAAAGCAATTGATTTGAGTTTTGAAACTGAATGTCTAGTCCTAGGCTGGATTGCAGCACGAGAGGACAAAGAAACACTGTCTGTAGTCAAAGAATTCACATCCAGCCACAGATTGACGTAAGGATCCTTACAGCCAGATAACACAACAAGGTGCTAGCAGCAGCACCTCGCTCTGTATGAATTTATCTTTTACTACCAGAAAGATGAATGTTATAAGGAACATCAACACCTGACTAGGGGAGCGAAACGAAGTAATGAAGATTATAAAACAATATGAAATGCAGGTAGTACTTGATATCAGTAATATAACTTGCACGTCAAAACTCAGCAATATCAGAAGTAATGAAGATTATAAAAAAATATGAAATGCAGGTAGTACTTGATATCAGTAATATAACTTGCACGTAAAAACTCAGCAATATCATAGGAAGCAAGCGTGGCAGCGAACGGAACAGTCTCATGAGCACATATTAGTTATACTCACACTATATAGAAGCGAAGATGCCACACGAACATGACGCAAACTAGCATAAATTGCAACCTTAGCACCTGCATATGCATGCTTGATCACTGATAAAGAAGAATTATACGAACGGCAGCCACCACGCTGGAAGACAAGTAAAGAATAATCTCAAAAAGGCTAGTCAGCGATCGTGTACATGAATGAGGAGTCGACGCAGGTATTAGCACATATATCGGGAAACACAAATGTGACTAAAATTGAAAATATAACCAGGAACTTACATATGTGTTTAATTAGTAATATTGAAGGGAAATGTATTTTAATGTAAAATTCTCCTGTTGTTTATTAAAACTGAGATTATGATATTATTGTATTCTGTGTCAGAATACGAGTATATAATATATTCCTACGCAAGCAAAGTAACATAAAATGCTGGATGATGTAAATTGAGGTGTTGGGATATTAAAATTAAATTAATAGAGAAAGGGAAGTAGACAATGTTTAGGTTAGCTTGTAGATAACAAATGCATCTTCAGTCAAAACATTAATTTATCTGTTTTAATCTTAAGTCAACATTTACATAAAGTCAAAAAATCTATAAAATACTCTTTAGGTATACATTGATTAATAGTGATAATCTATTGCCACACCAGTGCTTGCGCCTGTTGACATGAAGTAAAAAGATAGGTTATGGTAAAAATTACTCACACTTTGGTTTAATTTAATTATAAATTTCAATACTATATTGTGAAAACATAATGAAAATTTCTTAGTGAAAGAAACAGAAATGTTATATGATTTAACATGTAATATTTTAATAGAGTAGGTTAATCTAGATATGCTTATAAAAATTTTACAATAAAAAACTTGATGTTTTTACAGTTCAATCAATATAAGCATTAGTTTATCAAACTATAGTTATCTTAGATTATTACAGACGATTCAAAAATAATCATATTGATTCAAACGATATATTGCAAATATAATATAGATAGGAGGAAAAAAAAAATCAAACTTGAGTAATTGTTAAGAACATATCTTATTACTAATATTAATTATTAGTAAGTGTATGATATATTTCTTTCCTTAAATATCGATTGATTCAACGACAGGATACATTTATTTGAAGTATGATTTTTTTTTAATATTTTTAATATGACGTATTTATCAATTGAGTTACACTACCAAACAATATAATAAAGAAAAAAATTAACAAACAAACAAAGAAACAAAGAAACAAATAAATAAATAAATAAATAAATAAATAAATAAATAAATAAATAAATACTGCTGCTGCTACTACTTCTACTTCCACTACTACTAGTACTAGTACTACTACTACTACTACTACTACTACTACTACTACTAATAATAATAATAATAATAATAATAATAATATATTTATGTTTGATTGACATATGATTATCAGACATATGATAAAACACTTGTTAAGATGTCACTTTTGCAAAACAAATCATATCGCTAATTTTTCTTATAAATCAAAATAGCATGGTGTCAAAAAACTACAAGGTTCATTCGATACTATGCTGTGATAGTGATCTATTTAATTTCTGAACTATATGATTATACGATTTTCTTGATTTATATATATATATATATATATATATATATATATATATATTTATATATATATATGTATATATATTTTACAACTACCACAGAAGTGTTTTTCTTTCACTTGTTCTGTGATTTCAGAATATTATGATCAGGTAGCAAGGATAATAAAATATGTTTTAAAAAGCAACATCTCTGCCTATTGCGCCTAAGGGTGTGGTAAGCGCAATACTAGTAGAATGGTTCACATCGCAAATATTATATCGATCACCTTACCAACGTAGGGTTGGTGACAGAATTAATTCGCAACCCCCCCCCACCCCCCCATCCCCCCTTATAATAATAATAATAATAATAATAATAATAATAATAATAATAATAATAATAGTAGTAGTAGTAGTAATAATAATAATAATAATAATAATAAATTAATAATAATAATAATAATAATGATAATAATAATAATAATAATAATAATAATAATCATCATAATAGAAGTGTGAAGAATATTAAATAAGACTGTTGAGTTCTTGCTTAAGGAATTCACTTGCATCACGGTAATAAATAATCTTTTACTTTATTGTGACTCATACTCAATGTCATCGTACGACCTCATCCATGATAGAGCAGTTTCATATGCAAAAAAACCTGCATAATATGCAATCAAGCATAAGTATCGATAGAAAACAGAAATCTAGACTAACGAGCCAGCATGCCAATCCAGAGTTGCCAGCACGAAGAAATTTTGTTTGAGTGTGTAAATTGAAGGAAGTAAATAAAGAGGAGGGCATGAGATAATGAGAGAGCATTCAAAAAGAGTGAATGAGTCTTCCAGCTCCTCCTCCTCCTCCTCCTCCTCTTCCTCCTCTTCTTCTTCTTCTTCTTCTTCTTCTTCTTCTTCCTCTTCTTCTTCTCTCTCATCTTCTTCTTCTTCTTCTTCTTCTCTTCGCCTATTTTTCATTCTATTCTTCATTTTTTTTCGTAGCGTAAGGATAACCAAGAAGAACAATATTGGTGAATAGGTAGTTTGTTTGTGTGTGTGTGTGTATGTGTTTGTGTAGTGTGTGTGTGTGTGTTTTTTTTGTTGTTGTTTTTGTTTTTGTTTTTTTTGTTTTTTTGTTTTGTTGTTGTTGTTGTTGTTGTTGCAGTAAGCAAGGTTTAATAGAAGAAAAAAGGAGAAAGAAAATTAATACATTTGTGTGCGTGTGTGTGTGTGTGTGTGTGAAGGCTCTACGATAGATAGGCTGTACTAGCGATAGATAAATATAGATATAGATATAGATATAGATATAGATATAGATATAGATATAGATACAGATACAGATACAGATACAGATAGATAGATAGGTAGATAGATAGATAGATAGATAAGATAGATAGATAGATAGAACCGGCACCGTTCGCTGGAAAGGAGCGCGCGATGCAGGGAAGAAAACCTCGCCACAACTCTAGTAAAGAGCAAAGAGAGGTGGAAAGCAAAGCAGAAATAACAACAGTGACAATGATATGGAAGCACTACTACTACTACTACTACTACTACTACTGCTACTACTACTACTACTACTACTACTACTACCAACAACAACAACAGCAACAACAACAACAACAACAACAACAATAACAATAATAATAATAATAATAATAATAATAATAATAATAATAATAATAATAATAATAATAATTAGGGGCTGCGCCAACACCTGAAAGGATGGTTTGTTGTGTGCTTCGCGCAACCCCCCCCCCCCCCCCCCCCCCCTCTTTTCCCAAGGTCGCTTTTCTTCTCATTCTCACCTTCACAACTTTTACAGCCTTACAGCAATCTCAGCCATTCATTTCGGCACTACTTTGTCATTACATTCGAATTTTACAATGTCAACGATATCCCTAAAAAAGAGCTCGTGACAAGCGTGCGAAAACACAAAGAATCTCTAAGCCCCTCTGGCGCAACTCTTAAGGCCTTGGAGCATTCTCAGCCATTCATTTCGGGACTACTTTGCCAAAATCTTCCTAAATCTCTTTTTCAACTGGTCCACTACCTAGAGAACGTCCCGAGATTGTGAAAACAAAAAAATCGGCCTCTCAACCCTTATGGCAAAACTTTGAGAGCCTTGGAGCATTCTCAGCCATTCATTTTGGTACAGGCAAATTTACTTCGGGTACGTGCAATTACAGGGCTTGCGTTCCCGAAGGGAGGGCCCCACCCCCCCCCCCCCCCCCCCTTTGTTACAGTCGACAGGGTTACGTTCAATTGCCGGAGGTAATCGGCAGAAACCCTTCTGACACAACTCTTGGAGCGTTCTCAGCCATGCATTTTGGTACAGGCTAATTCGCGTGGGGTAGGTGCAATTGCAGGGCTGGGGTTGCCGAGGGGGAGGGCCCCCCGGAATCCCCCCCCTTCCCCGTGAACAGTGTACGTTCAATTGCCGGAGGTACCGGCAAGTACTCACAACAACAACAACAACAACAACAACAAAAAAACAACAACAACAACAAAAAAAAGAGAGAGAGAGAGAGCGAGAGAGAGAGAAGGAATTTCTGCATTCAGGACACTCCCCTAACGAAAATATTTGCGTGAATTTCAAAAAAAATTATATCAGCATCAACATCGAGTCTGGGGCAAACCACCCTGTCAATATGAGCTCCAACTCCTCCTGGTTCAAACAAACCATGATTTATTCCGACGGGGTGCAGAAAATAAGCGAAAAAACAAGGAATAGCATTCAGAACACTGCCCTAACGCAAATATTTGCGTGAATTCCAAAAAAAATTATACCAGCATCAAGATCGAGTCTGGGGCTAGCCACCCTGCAAATATGAGCTCCTAACTCCTCCTGGTTCAAACAACCATGATTTATTCCGACAGGGGTGCGAGAATGGGGGGTGGTGGTGGGTGGGGTGGGGGGTACACAATTTCCATTTTCCCTCTTCCCCCAAACCCCCCATCCCCTACTCCCAACACCTTTCAGGGATAATAATAATAATAATAATAATAATAATAATAATAATAATAATAATAATAATAAGGGGCTGCGCCAACACCTGAAAGGATGGTTTGCGGTGCGCGATTCGCGCACCCCCCCCCCCC
Organism: Paulinella micropora; assembly: GCA_019918135.1. Lineage (NCBI taxonomy): Eukaryota > Cercozoa > Imbricatea > Euglyphida > Paulinellidae > Paulinella > Paulinella micropora. Next base: position 103,275 of record WBZZ01005363.1, read on the forward strand.
CCCCCCCACCCCCCCATCGGGGTTCCCGGGGGGAGCGCCCCCGGACCCCCCCCTTCCCCGTCGACAGGGTACGTTCAATTGCCGGAGGTACCAGCAGAACGCAAGTGCAAGCTCTGGTTGCACAAAAACCTAAAATCTCTGGTTTTTGTGCCACCCGCAACCAAAACTGTTTTTATCTCCGAAGAGAGCGCACGGAGAGGTGTCGGGTACACCAAACATCAGCCTCAAACTCCCTCTGGTGTGCGCAAACGGCGCCTGGTGGCGCAAAAACCTCAATTTTCCGGTTTGTATGCCATCCGGCGCAATATTTTTTTAATTTTCGAAGAGAGCTCATCAAGAAGTGTCAGATACACCAAATATCAGCCGCTAACTCCCTGGTGTGCGCAACGGCGCCTGGTGGCACAAGACCTCAATTTTCTGGTTTGGGTGCCACCCGCGACCAAAACTGCTACGTACAATTGCAGGGCTGGGGTTCCCCGGGGGGAGGGCCCCCCGGACCTTCCCTGCCCCATCGACAGGGTACGTTTGATTGCCGGAGGGCGGCTGGTGGCACAAGACCTCAATTTTCTGGTGTGGGTGCCACCCGCGACCAAAACTGGTACGTACAATCGCCGGGCTGAGGTTTCCAGGGGGAGGGCCCCCGGACCCCCCCCTTCCCCATCGACAGGGTACGTTCAATTGCCGGAGGCACCGGCAAGGACTCCCAAAAAACAAGGAAATGTGGCATTCAGGACACTCCTCAAACGCAAATATTTGCGTGAATTCCAAAAAGATTATATAAGCATCAGCATCGAGTCTGGGGCCAGCCACCCTGCCAATATGAGCTCCCAACTCCGCCTGGTTCCACAAACCATGATTTATTCCGACGAGGGTGCAGAAAATGGGCTTAATTTTTCCTTTTTTTTTTAAAAAAGGAATTTTCGCATTCAGGGCACTGCGACGAATACGTAACACTACTACTTCAACTACTACTACTACTACTACTACTACTACTACTACTACTACTACTATTACTACTACTACTACTACTACTACTACTACTACTACTACCACCACCACCACTACCAACACCACCACCACCACCCACTCCCCTAACGCAAATATTTGCGCGAATCCCAAAGAAATTATATCAATATCAACATCGAGTCTGGGGCTAGCCACCTTGTCATTATGAGCTCCCAACTCCTCCTGGTTCACACAAACCATGATTTATTCCGACAGGGGTGCGAAAAAAAAAACAAGAAATTTTGCATTCAGGACACTCCCTTAACGAAAATATTTGCGTGAATTCCAAAAAAAATCATATCAGCATCAACATCGAGTCTGGGGCTAGCCACCTTGCAAATATGAGCTCCCAACTCCTCCTCGCTCCCAGGGACAGGGGTGCGGAATGCTGGGGTGGGAGATACACAATTTTCATTTTCCCTTCCCCCCAAACCCCCCACCCCCTACTGCCAACACCTTTCAGGGATAATAATAATAACAATAATAATAATAATAATAATAATAATAATAATAATAATAATAATAGTAATAGTAATAGTAATAATAATAATAATAATAATAATAATAATAATAATAATAATAATAATAATAATAATAATAATAATAATAATAATAATAATAATAATAGTAGTAGTAGTAGTAGTAGTAGTAGTAGTAGTAGTAGTACTAGTACTAGTACTAGTACTAGTACTACGTAGTACTAGTAGTAGTAGTAGTACTAGTAGTAGTAGTAGTACTAGTAGTAACGTTAACACCATTATTATTATTATTTGTTATTACTATTACTATTGTTATTATTATTATTATTATTATTATTATTATTATTATTATTATTACTATCACTATTACTATTATTATTATTATTATTATTATTACTACTACTACTACTACTACTACTACTACTACTACTACTACTACCACTACTACTACTACTCTACTACTACTACTGCTACTGCTAGTACTAGTACTAGTGCTAGTACTACTACTACTACTACTACTACTACTACTTCTACTACTTTTATCATCACCATCATTATTATTATTATTATTATTATTATTATTATTATTATTATTATTATTGTCATTATTATTATTATTATTATTATTATTATTATTATTATTATTATTATTATTATTATTACGTTGTTGTTGTTGTTGTTGTTGTTATAGTAGTAGTAGTAGTAGTAGTAGTAGTAGTAGTAGTAGTAGTAGTAGTAATAGTAGTAGTAGTAGTACAATGTAATATAATATAGTGTAGTACAATGTAATATAAAACAAGCAAATATAAATCTAAGCGGAGTTGGACCTCTGTAACTGCGGTTCCCAACCTATTATATTAAATATAATTTTTGACACGATACTCTCTCTCTCTGTCTTTCTCTCTCTCTCTCTCTCTCTCTCTCTGTCTCTCTCTCTCTCTCTGTCTCTCTCTCTCTCTCTCTCACTCTCTCTCTCTCTCTCTCTCTCTCTCTCTCTGTCTATAAATCAAGACAATATACAACTATGCGAGGTTGGACCTCTATAACCATGGGTTCTAACCGCTTGAAACATACAGGAAAAGAAACCTCCGTCCAGTAACCACCTTGACAAGAGAAGTGTATGTATGTTGTGTGTGTGTGTGTGCGTGCGTGTGCGCGCGCGTGTGTGTGTGTCTGTGTGTGTGTGTGTGCGTGCGTGTTTTCGAAAAATAGGTAGAGAGAGAGAGGAGGGGGGGGGGGGGGGGCGTATCTCTTTCTATATGGGCGCGGTATATGCATAAGTATGTGCCTCTATTTATGACAATGTTTTAGTTTGTAAATGTGTACATATAAGTATACTGCATACATCATGTACATGTAAATGAGTTGAAATTCTGTAGTCTTGAGGTAGAAATACTTTTTTTTCTTGTAAGGGGTGGGCTTATCAAACGCTTCAGATTGCAGGTGCGTCTTTACGTAGTCCATAGGATAAGACACGACCCAACCAGCTGCATGCAGAGAAACAAGACAACAGCAACAACAACAACAACAACAGCATCATCATCATCGGCATCATGATCGTAGTCTATAGGATACGACCCAACCAGCCGCATGCAGAGAAACAAAACAACAACAACAACAACAACAACAACATCCTCATCATCATCATGATTGTAGTTCATAGGATAAGATACGACCCAACTAGCTGCATGCAGAGAAATAAGACGGCAACAACAACATCATCATCATCATCATGAACGGTAACAGTGACGCGGGAGAGACAGAAAGGTGACAGTGAGGCAGTGGGAGGGACATAAAGGTAATACTGAGGCAGCGGAAGGAGCAAAAAGGTATGGCGAGGTGGAGAAGTAGAAAGATAAAAACCTGCCCCTGCAACGCCGCCGGCACTAATGAGCTCTAGGGGCCCCAAATCGTCAATGTGCCCATCTGAAACAAAAGTTACACATTCTACTACTACTACTACTAACAAAAGTTACACATTCTACTACTACTACTACTACTACTACTACTACTACTATACTTATGCTGCACTAATGAGCTCTATGGGCCCCAAATCGTCAATGTGCCCATCTGAAACAAAAGTTACACATTCTACTACTACTACTACTACTACTACTACTACTACTACTACTACTACTACTACTTATACTTATACTGCACTAATGAGCTCTATGGGCCCCAAATCGTCAATGTGCCCATCTGAAACAAAAGTTACACATTCTACTACTACTACTACTACTACTACTACTACTACTACTTATACTTATACTGCACTAATGAGCTCTATAGGCCCCAAATCGTCAATGTGCCCATCTGAAACAAAAGTTACACATACTACTACTACTACTACTACTACTACTACTACTACTACTACTACTACCACTACTACTACTACTACTACTACCCACCACCACCACCACCACCACCACTACTACTACTACTACTACTACTACTACTACTACTACTACTACTACCACTTGCCGTGATATTTTGTCTGATGTCTAAATGTATGCATGTATGAATCCATATATATCTGCATAAATTTGTGTAAGCATGAATCCATGTATGCATGCACTTATGTGCGTATGAGCACTATATGCATGGTTCACCTCGAGCAAAGTAGCGTTTCATCCATTCATATACCAGAAACTGCCACCACACAGTGCATTACAGTGATTATCAAGTAAGACGAACGCGAGAACAGCAACACTTTCGCTCTATTTGCAGTGATTTCCGAAATTT
>WBZZ01005363.1:135000-140000 GCA_019918135.1 Paulinella micropora
GGTCCTGCTGTAGATGAAGCCTTCTCTAACTTAACTCCAATTTCCCATAGTCCCAAAGTTGGGTCATATTCACGCAAACCATGTGCCTTCTCCATCATTTGACAGCCCTATCGAATGGTACCACATCGAAACTTGCGGTCGGTTTGGATGAACTCGAGCAATAACCCCAAGACACAACTCTGTCCGGAAAAAGAATTTCATCATAGAAAATAGGCAAACCTGTTTTGCCTATTTTCACAGGTTTGCCTATTTTCTATGAAATTCTTTTTCCGGACAGCTGTGTCTTATTGGGGTTATTGCTCGAGTTCATCCAAACCGACCGCAAGTTTCGATGTGGTACCATTCGATAGTGCTGTCAAATGATGGAGAAGGCACATGGTTTGCGTGAATATGACCCAACTTTGGGAGTATAAGAAATTAGAGTTAGGCTTCACCTCAAAGGGACCAGGAGGCGTCACACTGCTTGTGTGTTTGAAAGATGCATTGTATCTTGTTAGTTTTCTAGTTTGCATTGTATCGTGTTAGCTTTCTACTTATGTTTGTTTGGTGACATTTTGTATTCGTTTATATTATTTTTTCTGCATTCTGAGAAGGTCGACTTTGTCGTGAACACCCCTGTCTCTAGTCTTTCTCTATTCTGGACAACCCTGTGTCTCTACGTCTTTCTCTATTCTTTCTCTAGTAAACCTTGCTTGCTGTTAAAAAAGAAAGAAAGAAAGAAAGAAAACGACATAGAACCGTCACCACTCACACATATCGTACAAACAACAAACACAAAGCAACATGTGCACGCGAAACGGCTTCTACCATAAACACTGGTATTAACCTCCTTGTGTGCGTATTTAGTTCTGTATTTGTATGTGTCGATGTGGTATGAGAGATAGATAGAGACTAAAATGCTGAGAAATCAGGAGAGCGTTTGGAACCTGTCGGTCCTGATCGTCGTCTGTCATTTTTGATGGATCAATCTGCAGCTCGAGGTGTGCCTCAACTCAGAGACTGTTTCACTAAGATTGAAAACCAAAACAAAACAATCCATAAGTATGAAAATATTGGGCTTCAAAATAACAAATGGGGAGGAACTGAGGAATTGGTGAATGTTTCGAAGGTGTCACTACTGTCCCAACGTTCATTTGCAAATACCACAGACCCGCCTGGCCCGTCGTCTGCATCGGCACTAATGCTGGTTATTGAGGAAAAAACTCCTTTTTTTTTTCGTAAGCAAGGACCCTTTTCAGAAAGAGACGTTTTTGTGTGTGTGTGTGTTTTTTTTTTTTTTTTTTTTTTTTTTTTTTTTTTTTTTTTTAACAGTAAGCAACGTTTAATGAGGAAGAAACTTTTTTTTTTTTCAATTTTTTTTTTTTTTTTTTTTTTTTTTTTTTTTTTTTTTTATGAGAAAGAGACGAGAGAAAAATAAAGAAGAGCTTTTTTTTCACAATTTTTTAAAACAATAATAAAACGTTGTACCAATAGTAGAAAATAGTTCATAAGTATTAATAGTCCTAGTCAGAGTTTGTGTGTGTGTGTGTGTGTGTAAAATTTCCGACATTCCAACATCTCGACGCTTCTCTGAAGCAAACTAGATGAGAAAGCGAAATTAGAAATTACACTTTGTATTACATTACATTGCATTACATTACATTGCATTACATTTCATTACATTGCATTACATTTCATTCTATCTATCTATCTATCTATCTATCTATCTATCTATCTATCTATCTATCTACCTACCTACCTACCTACATACATACATACATACCTCAGAATAGTTACTGTTACCATAATAGATCCATTCCTATCTTTGACTACAGGTGTATATGTATATGTATGTGTATATGTATGTGTATATGTATATGTATATGTATATGTATATGTATATGTATATGCATATATTACATTTCATTACACTACTTACATTACATTACATTACATTACATTACAGTACATTACATTACATTACATTACATTACATTACAGTACTGTACAGTCAGTACAGTACAGTCAGTACAGTACAGTATATTACATTACATTACATTACATTAGATCAGTAACCTCACCTCACCTCACCTCACCTCACCACCTCACCTCACCTCACCTCACTCACCTCACCTCACCTCACATCACATCACATCACATCACATTATATTACATTACATTACATTACATATATCACATCACATTACATTACATTACATAGATTACATTACATTACTTTGCATTACATTTATTACATCATAGACTCATATTCATTACATTACATTACATTTACATTTACATTTACATAATATTTATATTACATTACATTATATTACATTACATTACATTACATTACATTAAATTACAGTACAGTACATTACATAGCATTACATTACATATTAGATTACATATTAGACTCATATTTATATTACATTACATGACATGACATTACATTACATTACATTACATTTACATTTACATAGCATTACATTTACAGTACATTACAATACATTACATTACATTACATCATTACAATACAATACATTACATTACATGACATTAAATTAACATTACATTACACGTTACATTACATTACACTATATTACATTACATTACATTACATTACATTACATCACATTACATCACATTACATCACATCACATCACCATCACCATCACCATCACATCACATCACACATCACACATCACATCACATCACATTACATGTAACATTACATTACCGTAGGGTTGCAATCGTCAAGCGTCGGCCAGTCACCTATCTGACGAGCGGAAAGGGTGGGAGAGGACATCACGGGCAGTCACAGGTAAGACAGCCATATTACATATTATTCGATGGGTAGCTCAGCTTCCAAGCGACCTTTGTACGTATGTATCCACGTATGTATCTACGTATGGTATCTACGTATGTATCTATGTATCCATTTATGTATTGGTTGAAATGTGTCCTCGCCTGGTTCAGTTGCCACACGCAAAATCCGTGTAATTTCCTTGGGTGGTCAGTAAATTATTCCAGCATTTCGATGGGTAGTTCAGCTTCCAAGCAACCCCCGGTGTGGCGAGAAACGTGTCCTCGCACTGGTACATTATAACATGTCATTTCATTTTATTGCATTTCATTTCATTTCATTTCCTCACACAACATTTCATTTCATTTCATTTCATTTCATGTCATCGCATTGCATTGCAGTTCATTTCATTTCATGTCATCGCATTGCATTGCATTTCATCGCATTTCACGGCATTTCATGGCACCTGATTGCATCAAATTGCATTACATTACATTGCATTACATTACATTACATTACATTACATTACATTACATTACATTATATTACATTACATTACATTACATTACATACAGTCTTATTATATGTAGGGGAAAAATGCTCGCGGAGAACACGTGCGCCCATGAGCTCTGTCTTTGAGTTCAAAAAAGGTAATGTCTTCATGTATGTTAATATAATGTACATGTTATATGTATAATATGGACTGGCTCTGTGCGGGAGTTCAAACATGGTAATTTATACATACCAGGTATGTATACATGCATATCATATGCATAATACGGACTGGGCAAAAGTCTCCGAGACGGACACTAGTTCAAGCATATACATACATATGTTTCTGTACATTATATGTTTTATATGGACTGGGGAAACGTATTCGAGACGGACACACACGCCCTTATAGTATATTATGCGGCTAGCCACAAATTTGACGTGTTTTGCGGGCGAGCCGGGCCGGCGAGCCCGCAAAACACGTCAAATTTGGCGCGCCGCATGTGTTGTTTTATCGGTAACCTGACCACATTTCGTGGAGGTGACCGATAAAGCTCTGTGTGGGAGTTCAAAAAAGGTCATGTGTTCATATATATTTCTATAGTGTACATGTTATATGTAGAATTGGGGGAAAAGTGTTGGACATGGATCACAGTTATTTACCTTTGTATATGCATATCTAAGTATACATAAAGACGCGCTTCCCTGAGCTGTGTGCAGGATTTATACAAACATACATACATACATGCATACTTACATACATACATACATACATACATACACACATAGATGCATGCATGCATACATACATACATACATACATACATACATATACATACATGCATGCATGCATACATACATACATGCATACATACATATATACGTACTTACGCATACATACATACACACATACCGGCATATGATATAAATACACAAATATATGCATATTATATTATATTATATATATATATATATATATATGTGTGTGTGTGTGTGTGTGTGTGTGTGTGTGTGGTTGGTTGTTGGTACACAATGTCGCTCGGATCAGAGGGGAGCGTTTTGAGTCCAAAACACAGACAACCTGTATATGCATTGAAAAAGCAGATGTAATATATCCATATTATACATACAATGCATATATATATACATACATACATACATACATACATGCATATATATATACATATTATATATGTATATATGTATGTATTGTATGTATAATATGGATATATTATACATCTGCTTATTCAATCCATATATAGGTTGTCTATGTTTTGGACTCAGAACGCTCCCCTCTGATCCGAGCGACATTGTCACAGTGTACCAACAACCAACCACGCCTGACCTGAGCACTTGAAATTCAACAATAATATTGTCAAGTTAATGTTTTTTTACTCATTAATACTAGTACTGTTTCAAACTCAGAGGCCATCCGGATCATTATTCATTACCGTGCCCCCCCCCCCCCCCCCTCCAAAAAAAAAACCACAACAACAACAACAACAACAACAAGAAAAATAACAACAACAATAACAACAAAAAAACAAAAAACAAAAACAAAACAAAACAAACAAAAACAAAACAAAAACAAAAAAGTGACAGTGTCCAAAAAAAACTTCAGCCTCCGACTGTGCTGTGCTGAAGTTAGACTACTCAGAACTTGAAGTGAATTATTTCACTGAGTCACTACTGCGGGCAGGAATCATTGAGTCATTTCAAGTAT
>WBZZ01005364.1:0-35000 GCA_019918135.1 Paulinella micropora
CCACAAGAGAAGGAAAGCATACAGCTCAATAATCGCCACGCGACCCGGAATACACGATGGGAAAGTTGTAGATATCCTGAATTTCTGACGCGGACTTACTTGAGAGATTGTTGAGCTTAGCTAAGCATGCGTCCACGTCCTTAAAAGCAAATACAATCTTCAAGATGACTGGAGAGGTCATGATGAGTTTACCTTGACAGCCAAAGCAGCCAACATTCTGAACTTGTGATTTAGAATGCCTTCCAAGTCGCACCTGAATGCATACGCGTTCGCGCTCTCTCTCTCTCTCTCTCTTCTCTCTCTCTCCCTCTCTCTCTACTCAAAGAAAAAAGGACATCAAGATACAGGTTTCTTACGTTTTATTTGCCGCGTGTCCTGCAGGAAACATGACAAGCTTGCTGTCATACTTTTTACCAGCCTTGCAGGTAATGATTATGGAGGTCGGGATGCCCTCAGGATAGTGACTGTCGTATTCAGCTCCTCCATGAGCAAAAGATATCTTCTCCATCAGCGCTCGTGTTTCTTTACAGGCAAGAGCCTCGGCTGAGTAGTCCGTCGGTGTGAGCATGAGCTTTTTCCAGGCCTCGTTGGTGTCAGAACCCAGTGGGCCTAAGCGCCAACATGAAATGAACGAACTAGAGAAAAACCAACAAGTACGAAGTAAAACACATCTGCGACCAAGAGCAAACAAGCAGTAGCAGCAACAGCAACAATAACAAGAAGAGCAAAATACTAATGAATAATGATAGATAGATTGCTCTAATAGTAATAGAAATAGTAAAAGTTATATGTAGAGAACGCTCAAGTCTCCGAAAGTTGATCCGAAGGATAAAGGTGTGCGATGAGCGTGGGTAAGGGAGCGTGAAGCACGAGAACCATCGCACCCGGTGTTGATGAGGCAAGGAAAATTTCACAATCGATCTCGCTGGTGCTGCTGTCCGCAAAAACTCTGCCTTTGCTATTACTTGCAACTTGGTACTGAGAGTGCGGTCGAGGCACAAGCGCGCGCGTGTGCAGGCGTTCGAGTCTGAGCTGTGCGTGTGTGTGTGTGTGTGTCTGTGTGTGTGTGTGTGGGAGGGGGGGGGGGAGTGAAGGTGGGGTTGGGGCTTGGTGGGTACAGTTCATCCGCACTGCATGCATCCCAACGGTCATAGCATGAGTGGCAAGGGTTTTACCCAATTCCATGGCTTTCTTCAACATCCTTGACACGATGAAAACCATGGAATGATCGGCCGACTAAAACCCCAGAACAGGAACATAACATGACATAGATGCCGACTAGAAGTGTCGACCTGGCGAGTGTGTGGATCGCGTTTGTCGGGGTCACCGATGATCCCAAAGGCAGGCTGGTATGCAGTCACTTTGATACTCTTGATCCCTGTGACACAAGTTGATGCTGGCCATCGTATACACCCCCGATGAATGCAAACCGCTTCGGAGCAGCTCGGGGTTCTTAGTTACGACGTTGATCAAACCCTCCAGCGCCCCCGCAGACTGGTGCTCGTAGAGACCGAGCTTGAAGTGCATGCCCATGACCGCAAAATCATCTCCGGAGTGAGTCAAGACGAGGTTGAAAGGTGACTGCCCATCAGACTGCGGCTCGAAGTGACGAAAAATGGCCTCGGGATTTCTGAAGATGTCTTTAGGACCCTAAAGTCACAAAATTAGTATGGCATTTGACAATTGCATGCAAGGGACGCGAGGATAATCACAGACCAGAAAACCCCTCATGGAGCGCAAGACGCAAAGAAGGGCCACCTCTGGAACAGCAAAAATGAAACATACTTGGGATGAATGTGGTGGGACCAGTGGATATGGCTGCAGACGCCCCTTTGGAGTCACTCAACTGATGTCCTGCCCGGATAGCACGAAAGGGAATGTAGTGCGCTACAACCTGCACCACACGCATAGCATCACCCAAAAATAGTGGTCCATGCTTGCTCAGCGGTTCACCATTCCGATAGCGGATTCGATTTGCTCGCTGGTGGCACCAAGCAAAGCTCCGTAGGTAGCGGCAGAAGCGATAGCTCCGTGCACCACGTGGTCAATCTTGTAGGACTTGAGGCTAAACACTTCGGCCAAGCGACCTCGGATTTCATCGCTCAGCACCATGGCCTTAAGTGCTGTACGTCCATCTAAGAAGAGCCGAAAGCTGGGGCTGAAAGTGCACTGGTACCTCCAGCCCCACTGAGTGACAACGAGCTGGCAGCAGCGGCTGCAAAGTTAGGTTTCAGCTCTGCGCAACGTACCCAGCGGGCTGCACTGTTTCCTCCAGGGTAGATCTTTTCGATGACCCAGCGATGGACTCTGAAGTAATTAGTAGCTGTATACGAAGTGGTGAATGTAAACGTCCTCGAAACCTCATTTACTGCCCAAGAAGAGATGGTGTTCTGGTACAGCACCGTCCAGTTAGTGGGAGGGTCGGCAGCGTCGTTCGAGCCTAGTACCGTAAGACTTTTTGGCCAGGTTGCATATAATCCAGTTGAATCCCCGACATAAACACGAGGGTACCAATCAAAACTCGACAGCAGCATCCGCGCACCATCAGAGCGACGCAGCTGGAACCACTCTCCTTGAGTGTATCCCGTTGGTGGTTTGTGCGTTCGCGCCCGCGCCCGCCACATCGTAATCCCCTGCTGGATACGTGTAGTAGCTCTTGCTGACCCAGCCTGTATCTCCGGCAGTGACGTTGTCAAACATTTTCCCGGCTTGCCAGGAACCGACCTCTTCGCTGCTCACTGTCGCTGTCCACGTGCTGCCGTAAGTGTAGTTGCTGAACACAGGAAACGTGTAGGGGTCCCAAGCTACCAGCGCTAGCGAATTCGCGGCGCCAGTGCCCAAGTTGCCGCTGCTGTCAGTAGTTGATAACCCGAAACTGGTCATGAATTTTTTTGCAAATTCACGACATCGTTTCGGGTTATTTTAAGCCTTCCTATTGATTTGGCGAACTTTCAATACTAAGCATCAAAACAGCCAAATAACGAAATCAAATTTTCAATCAATACAAGCAAACAAAACAAAGAAATCTCTCTTACTCTACTTCAAAAAATAAAATAAAGATTAACGAACCGCTTCGTTATTCCTTATAAAGATTAACGAAAAAATAAAACTATAAAATGGAGGACTATTTGAGACCTAATTCTAAAAAACTATACGAACAAAAAAATAGAGAGCAAAGGAACAAGAAAGCAACCGAAAAAATAAAATGCGAGTGCGGAGCAGAGGTATCAAGAGCGAACTTATCAAGACATAAAAAAACACACCGACGGAAAACCCAAGTTATCCAAAAATAAAATAAGTTTATTTACTATACATAAATAAACTTAAGGGTCCAAAATAGACTTTTACAAAGTCTCAAGTTGAACAGACCAATTGATTGTTTCTTCGTTATTCCCCACCTTTTTCATCAAGGCCGAGATAGAAGGAAAGACGAGAATTTCTTCCTCTTCTGTACCAAGAGAAACCAGAAAGAAAGTTTTCTTTTTTGGATTTTTCATGGTTGCATCTCGTTCTACCCAAGCGAACGAATAATTCTCACTTCTCTCCGCTGGGTTGCGAACAAAATATTTTCGCTCCGCTTGAAAGGAAGTTAGTTTTTCTCTCCCAAGCACAGCGAAATCTCGCGGAACCCTCACTAGTCTGGGGTTTTTCATTTCAGTAGGGGCTTTCTCTTCAACTTCGCCCCAAGTCTTCCAGAAACCTACAACCACATTCATCGACATAAGTATCTCCAACACGTTGGAGATTACGAGAACCAATAGAGTTAGGACTTACCACCCCCAGCGAGGTTGATTGCTCCAACTCCATCTGCTATTTCATTCGGCTCTCCCATTGTCTATTACACACACAAAAAGCATGTGTAATAGAAATTCCTTTGAATTAGGGTGGGGTGTTAAACCCCTTGGTTTTGAAAAAAACCATGTATGTTGATAATGTTGATTTCTAAGCAAAATCAACATATTTTAAATCAACATTTTACACTAAAGTCTTTTTATTCCGAGTTGCTATCCGCACTCTCGGTTCTGAAGACTCTGTGCATGTTTCTATCGTGTTCTCGTTTAATACTACTATTAATGCTATCATTTACGTATTCGTTAATACCATCACTTGAGTATTTGTTAAACGAAACATTAAACGATAAATGTTCTTTTTCAATACCAGCGAGAATTCTATTCATGACAATTGCGGAAAGTTGGCCACGATTATCTTTTTTCCATCTATAGAAATTATCTAATTCTTTGTTTATTTTTTTTCCAATTTCTTTTTTCTCAAGCGAACAATTCTGTCTTCCCCTACTTCATTACTTTCAATACTTAATCGTTGCAATATCTCATTAACCGCATCTAGTTTTACTATCTCTGATTGTTTCTTTTCAACGAGACTAGCAATTTCTTTGTCAGTTTTAGAAATTCTTTCCTCAGAATTTATTTTATATCTGATAAGTCTATCCTTGCTTAGTCTTTGAATTTCTATGAATTCAAGCCAATCATCTTTAGTCTTGTTTTCTCTTGGAATTAGTTCTTCCGACATAATAGACTAGGTCTGCGGCGTAGCGGCAAAAAAGTGAAATTCTGCCACAACCTCTGCGGCGCGGTGGATGGAAGTCGTCCAAAATGCCGCATGGTGGTATTCCCGAAAATAGAATTTTCTAGAATAAGTCTATTTTTTTCCATTTTTTTCTAAATACTTCAAATACTTTTTTACATTGCGGGTTTTGTGGAAAAGGTGCGGGTATTACAGAGGTATAGGAGTTTCTTTCCAACTTTGAAGACGAAGGTTCAAGTCTGTAATACCCACAACTTTCTTTTTTTTTTGGCTTACAAATCTAATATTACCTTAGCCTTTTTTTCTCGCTTACTACTCCTGATATTCTCTGGTTGAATGTCTTCCCTCTTAAGTAATTCTTTTGTCTTTTTTTCTTTAATAACTTCTTTGGTCTGCTCCTTCATATCTTTTTCTTCATCAACAGGTTTATCAAAATCAGTTTTTAATAAATCACGAGGGCTTACCAACTCATCGTTATTTAATATGATTTTAAACCCTTTCCTACCTTTGACTTTATAAATAATTTTGCTGAAAGTCTTTCCACCTTTTGAAAAAACATTCCTTTTATTTTCTTTTCTTACATTATCGCCGATATTGAATTCATTAATAAGGTTATCACGTGTTATTGTCTGTTTATTTTTATCTCTTCTAGCAAAGACATCTACTGGTTTGGCTTGTATCCCTCTATGAAGTTTATGATTGTAAGCATTGACTAAGTCTTGAATATAACTAACCCAATCAAAATTACGATTAGTTTCAAATAAAAGGTCTAACCACCTTCTAATACTTCTTATCACTCTATCAACAACCGCAAGTGCTCTATGGTCGCCAACTTCAACGACATCGTGCTTAATTCCATTTTGAATAAAATATTCACGAGTAGCACCTTTATATTCTCCTCCGCTGTCAGTTGTAATTGACTTTGGTTTATAAGGTATAGATTTCAAAGCATAATATACTTCTTTCGCTGTTTTATTTTTTAGCGGAATGATTATTAAAAATCGGCTATGACAATCTATCCAAACGAGCATCCAAGCATAGCCCTTATTGCCTTTCTTATCTTTTATCTTACTCATATCCGCTAAGTCTAAGAAAACTTGGTCTAATGGTTTATCAACCCATATCGTGTTCCATATTTTCGGGTTTTTCTTTTGGTGGTGTATTTCAAGTGCCTCCTCTTCTTTTGTCCTTTTTATTTCTTCTCCCGTTGGTGTGTCCTCAAGTTGGCTATCCGCATTCTGTGTATTAATAATTGTATGTTTATAGTCCATATTATATACAATGAGATTTTTAAAGTCCAACATTAAGAATAAAAAATATAAAGTCATTAGTCCAAAAGGTAAGGTTATCAATTTTGGTGATACTAGATATGAACATTATAAAGACCGCATAGGACTATATTCACATTTAGACCATTTAGATAAAGTAAGAAGAAAAAATTGTAGAGCAAGAGCAAAGGCTATAAAAAATTCAAAAGGTGAATTAACTTATAATAATCCAGAGTATAGTAATTATTATTCTTATCACTATCTCTGGTAATATCTTAGAATTTTAAAAAGCATTTTTCAACATCATTATTTTTTTCTTTCTTAGCACCTGAAGACTGATTATATACCTTTACACTTACACTACTTGATTTTTTACCCTTACCTTTCTTTGGTTTTGGTGTTTCTTCTTCACTACTCTCGCTTTCACTTTCTTCACTCTCTGGCTCGGGCTCTATCTTCTTGCTCTTCTTCGCTCTCTTAGTCTCCGCCTTCGCTCTTTTGATTTTCATTTTCGCCATCTTTTCTGCAATTATATCAGTGAAATCAACCTCATCCTCACTCTCACTCTTCTCCTCTGGGCTATCATTATCATGTTCAGTAATAATATCCTTAGCCAAGTTCTTTTCTTCAATTTGTTTTATTCGTTCCTCCATATCTTCGTCTTCTTGCTTTACAGCATTTCTATATTGTGCTAATACATTTTTAGCATGCTCCATCTTTCGTTGTTTCGCTTTCGCTTTTATTCCTTCCACAGCACTACCCCAATTCTTACTACTTGCTTCAGCGGACGGCATTCTATACTAAGATTAATATATTTTAGTATTTTTTAATAATTATTAATATAATATGTCGCAATATAAATCCTTACTAGGTTTATCAGAAATCGCAGTTGATAGTCTAGATATTAAAAATTTAGACCTTACCAGCACAAACATAGTGGGCTTATACACAGATAGGGTGCCAGAAGATGCTGACCCCGTAAATCTTTATTTTACCAACAACCGATTTGATGCGAGGTTGGCTTTAAAATCAACAACGGACTTAAAAGAAGGCACTAATCTATACTATACTGATGGTAGGTTTGATGCACGACTAACCACTAAATCAACCACTAACCTAGCCGAAGGCACCAATTTATATTATACTAATGCTAGGTTTGACACTCAATTAGCAACAAAGAGCACAACAAACTTAGCAGAGGGAACCAATCTATACTACACCACAGCAAGGGCTAATATAGATTTTGACACAAGGATAGCAACTAAATCAATAGATGCTTTAAGTGATGTAATCATAACAGGCACCCCCGCTGATAATCAACTTCTTATTTACAGCACGGGGCAATGGAGAAATGTTGCTTCACCTTTTCTAAGATTGGATGGTCTCGCTATGATGTTTGGAGATTTAAATATGGGGGGTTTTAATGTAGCAAATGTCGGTAATGTTGATGGTGTTGATGTTTCGGCTCTTGACACCGCAGTCGTTAAACTAACAGGCGACCAAACAATAACTGGGAATAAAACATTTACTACTTATGTGGGTGTAAAAGACTCAAATCCATTAAACACAGGCAAATTATTCTTTAATTACAACAATAATATGGGCTCTATCTATTCGTCGGAGGCAGGTGGAGCAACGGGCTATCCATTATCTTTTGTAGGCTCGTCCATACTTTTTGCTCCAACAACAGGGGGTGGAATGACATTGACAAATAATGTTTTAAATTTTAACAGCACGACAGCAATCAGCGGACTGCCCGCACCATTCTATGACGGCGATGCTTCAACAAAAGCATATACCGATACGAAACTAGCAAAGGACGGAACAACGGCTATGACGGGCAGTTTAAATATGGGAGGATTTAACATAACAAATGTTGGTAATGTTGATGGTATTGATGTATCCACCCTTGATACCGCAGTCGTTAAACTAACAGGAGACCAAACCATAGCAGGAACCACAACATTCAGCAACATAATAAATGCTAGTGCGGGGATTGATATGAAAAGCCAAAGTATAACAAATGTTAATCTTGTTGATGGTGTTGATGTTTCTACTCTTGATACTTCGGCCGTAAAACTAACAGGAGACCAAACCATAGCAGGGAATAAAAAATTTACTTCAACAATAGAAGTGCGGGGTGCTACTGCTCCAACCGCTTTTGATGGTATCGGTATTGCCTTTGATACGGCGACAAATATAGGAGAGATTGTGGCACAAAAAATAGCAACCGCGGCCTATTATCCGATACAAATAACGGGTTCGTATGTTGATTTATATGCGGGTGATAATGTAATCGCGACAGCAACGGGCACGACACTATTCTTTAAACAATAGAAAAATTACAAATTTGGCCACACCAACAGCAACAACGGACGGGGCGAATAAAACTTATGTGGATACATTAGACGGGCAAAATGTGAAACTAACAGGAAACCAAACCATAGCAGGAATTAAGACATATAGCAGTGGTGTTGAAATAACGGGAAATTCAATAAATGCTACAACAAAGGGCACATTTATCGTTTTCAATTCTACCAGTAATATCGGCTCTATTGCTAGTTTGGATATGAAAACAGCAACATATTACAACTTTGAAATTTCTGCGAAAAAAATAAGTTTTATTATTGACGGGACAATCGTCGGTTGGGTAAATGCTTCGGGGCTAGATTGTAATAGTAGCAAAATAGCGAACCTTGGAACTCCGACATTATCAACGGACGGAGCGACAAAAGGGTATGCGGACACATTGGACGGGCAAAATGTGAAACTATCAACAGACCAAACCATAACAGGAAGTAAAACATTCAACGGGGCGAGCACTACGATAAAATATCTAACTTTAACGAACAATGCTGATTTTAATAATCAAACTATCACTAATGGTGGAAATATAACATATAATGGTGCGAGGATATTAAATCAGAACGGAGGAGATATATTCTTTTCACAGACATCAGGTGATTATCAGTATTTCTTATTTACTCTAAATACTGCTTCAAGTGGAACCACGAACCAACGAGGTTATGTATTTACGAATGTAGCATCTGATGTAAAAGGGGCAGGACTTTATATTTCAAAACTTTTGGATAATAAAAGTGCTTCGTCTGACATTGTCCGTTTCAACAATGCTGGCGGTATGCGATTTTATGGTGCCTTAGACATGAATTCAAACAATATAACAAATGGAGGAACAATAACGGGAACGACAATTACTTCAACCGCGGGGATATCAACAACAACCGCAACCGCGAGTGGATTAATAACGGCAAATGCGGGGGTATCAACAACGACACTAACCGCAAGCGGATTATTAACAGCGACAGGGGGCTCTAGCATAGTCATACAAGGAAATACTAATGGAGGTAATACACGCGGAATATTTTTGTGGGACACTGGCAACACCAGTTATGGCATTTATATGGCACAATCTGGAGCCAATAAATCTCTAGCAGGTGGAGTGGCATCAGCCGTTGCTGGAAACGATTTTACTTCTTTCGCCGTTAGATTTAGAGTTAGCAATGTTTCAACCGATGGTTTTATATGGGAGAACTCTTCCGAACAATTGTTAATGTCATTAAACGGGGCAAACGGGACTTTATGGACAAAAGGATTAATAACGGCTAGTGCTGGTATATCAACAACTACGATCACTGCGAGTGGATTAATAACGGCAAATGCGGGTATATCAACAACAACATTAACGGCGAGCGGATTAATAACGGCAAATGCGGGAATTACATACACAGGCACACTAACAACGGCATCAGCATCAACTAATGGGGCAAAAATAGCAATTCAAGGGCAAACAGACGGGACAAATGCGAGAGGAATATTTATGTGGGACATTGGAGATTCAGCATGGGGGATTTATATGAGCCAGTCTGGGGCGAATAAAGCATTAAGTGGAGGAACAGCACCAGCAGGAGGAGTAGGCGGAGGATTAACTTCTTATGTTATTAGATTTAGAGTGAATAATTCTTCAACGAGTGGGTTCATATGGGAGAATGGTTCAAATACTGCTTTAATGTCTTTGAAAGCGAGCGATGGACAATTATGGGTATTGTCTAATCCAATTCAATATTCAGACAGGAGAAAAAAAGAAGATATAAAGGAATGTTTAGGCTTAGATTTTATTAATAAGTTAAATCCAGTCTGCTATCGTATGGTTGATGACAAAAAGAAATGTAGGACTGGCTTAATAGCACAAGAATTAGAAATCGTATTAACAGAAATGGATATGCTAGATTTTGGCGGTTTTATAAAAGAAACATTATGGTTCCCTGTCCAAAGCAAAGAGCGGAATACGAATTGAAAGGTGTGAGTGTTAAGCCAGAAGATGTTAAATGTGTTGATAGCGGTGATGTCGGTTATGGTATAGGTTATTCAGAGTTTATCGCACCATTAATTAAGGCCGTTCAACAATTATCTGAAAAAATAAATAATATAACTAATGATATAGCCGACTTAAAAAAACAATTAGCAGAAAACAATGCCACCTAGATTACACCCTCCACCTCCACTCATTGATATGGCAGATGGAGAACTAACACCAGAGTTGAAGAACCGCGTTTTGGATATTTCGTTGAAGACTGAGGAGAAAAAAATAGAGCATGAATTAGAGGATAACTGGTCGTGCTGTTGTATGAAAAATAGACCGACAGACAGCCGACTTATTAAATACTTATTTCAAATGGGTATCATTATATCCATCATCACCCTTTGTATCGTAAGGCTATCTGAAAAGAACTTACCTTGTGAGGTTGCTAATACTTATGTCGGTATTTTAACACTTTTGATTGGGATATGCCTTCCATCACCTTCTTCAAAGAAATGAACACTCGTATATATGTATTTTATACCACATAGCATCCAATGTTGAATTTTCATGAAAATTCAACATATCGCACATTAAAGGCAGGGCTTCATCAAAACTAATACACCAATCTGACATGGGCTTATACACACATTTAAATTTAGTATCTATACCTTTTTGAATACAATAAACACAACTTATATTCTTTTTTTCACTTATCCGTGAGTAAAATTCGCAGGCAGTCCGCGAAAATATTTTGATTATTAAAAAGTTTATGAGTAGTAATATAACCATGACTGACTATAAATACCAAAAGATTATTTTTCTGAGCAATGATTTTGCGGGAGGAAGCAAAACATTTAATAAGAATATCCAAATGTCATTCACACCCACCAAAATGAATGTTAAGTTTATCCACTATATGAACGACCAGACCGAAACCAAAACCAGAATTCTTTACATGGATAGAATTGGAATTATTGGAACATTCGCGGATAGTAATATAGCAAACATTTCAAATCTCGGTTATAATTTGGGTGTTGTAGGATGGACTGACGGCCAATATACATTTAAAATCCTTGAAACTGACAGCGGAAATATTGACACAGGAAATTTAGCGGGGCGAATTGTTGTGTGCCTAGAGTTTCTTGCTTAAGTCTAATTTTTAAGAAAATTTGACTTATGATATATAAGATGGAAAAAATCAATAGCATTAAGGTGAAGCCAGTAAAACAAGAGGGTGATGGAAACAAAAAGGCCAAGGGTTATAAATTATTTAATGAGCCGTATGCCAACATATTTCTACTTGCCCGTAAGAAGAGCGGTAAGACGACAGCACTCTTTGAAATACTGAAACGGACAACAGACAAAAAAACCCGTATTGTCATTATCGCTTCAACAATTCACAAGGACTACATTTATAAAGCAATGGTAAAGCACTTTAAGAACAGAGGCAACCCAATGGCGATTTATACCTTTCTCAAATCAGACGGGGTGAATGTGATAGACTATGAACTTGACAAACTGAACAGGCAGGATGAAGAGCACGAAGGAGAAGTAAAACAGGATGATAAAGAACCGATGGAGAAACCAAAATTTCTCTATTTTGGAAAAGAAAAGAAACAGACAAATGAAGCACCAAAAGAAAGACCAAGTAAGTATATTTCGCCAGAGGTTGTTTTTGTTTTGGATGATTTAGGAAGTGGATTAAGAGACAAGTCCGTAAGCGATTTGTTAAAAAAGAATAGGCACTATAAATCAAAGGTGATTATGTCAAGCCAGTATCTGAACGACCTACGACCAGAAGCAATTAAGCAGTTAGATTATCTATTAATCTTTCCAAGCCAGTCTCAGGATAAAATGGAACTCGTGTATAAACACTTAGACTTATCTTTTGATTTTGATTACTTTCTTCAAAAGTATCACGAAGCAACAAAGGAGAGATTTAATTTTCTTTATGTTTCAAGTGTTGATGATGAGTTAAGAAAAAATTTTGCTTATCGGTTAAAGTAAAAAAAATTTAGAATTAATTATTTTTTTATATAGTATATGGTAGTAAAAACAACTCGTGTTGAAGTCATTCCAACAATCGGCAAACGAACTATTAACTCAAGCACAATGGCTGGAGGTAAGAAAGTATCTCGTCGCAATAAGAAGCAAGGAGGCAAGGGGCAGGCTGGCGGTAAAATTAACTGGGCAAAGGTTGGGAAAACGGCTTTGGCTGTTAATAAATTCCTTCGTGATAACAAAGTAATTTCTAGAACTGCGGGAGCCTTGAGCAGTATTGGAGTTCCTTATGCTGGGTCTGTCCAAGCCACCGCTTCAAAACTCGGATATGGCAAGAGAAAGCAGAGAGGATGCGGTGCCCTTAAATTTTAGTCCGCTTGCGGACAAATTGATTATCGCAAGCGATAATCTAATTCTAAAAAAATAATTTGATATAACACAGAAATATTTTTTTGTTTTATATAATGAAAACGAAGAAACAGAAATTAAGACCCCCGCGGGTTTATAGAAACAAAAGCGGGAAGCCGTATATTATCCAGAAGGGTAAAAAATATTATCTTAATTTTGGCAATAAAACAAATGATATGAGCACACTTCAAATTGTTAAACTTTTTATGAAATACTTAAGCAGACCAAAATCAAAGCGGACACCTAAGCGAAAAGAAGACTTAAGGAAAGTCCAGAGTCTGTCTGAGATTGAGCAGAATACGAGAACAGCCATTAATGACCACTTAGACAAACTTAAGAAGGATAAATACGAAAAGATTGATGAGATAGACCAAAAAGAGAAAAAGGCACAGGCTGATGCTGAAGAAGAAAAGAAAAGGCAAGAAAGAAAAGACATAGCCGATGCTAAGGAAAGGCAGGATGAGTTAGCAAGGATACACCGCAATGAACTATCAGATATCAAGGAACGACAAGAACAAAAAGACAGAGAACTAAGAAGGGAGCAAAAACTCATAGAGGATTTACAATACGAACAGCAAAGGAACCAAAGATTGGCTATTATGCTACCGCCACAGCAGTATCAATATATCATGCCACAACAACAGGGACAACCACAAGCACCGCCACAAGCACCACCATTAGCACCACCATTTGGAGCACCACCACAAGCACCAGCCTTACCTAATTTAGGAGATGAAGCACCATTGAAAACGAAAGAGCAATATGAGGAAGAAAAAAAGCAAAAGCAGAAAGATATTGAAACACTAAAATTAGCAGGATATACAGATAAATTCATTAAAAAGATGAGTCTCAAAGACTTACAAAAAGCCAGTCAAGATATTCAGATGGCTATAGCCACAGCGACATCTTTAGAAGAACAGAAAAAGTTAGCAGAAGAATATAAAGAAAAACTTGAAAAGGAAAAAAAGAAAGCAGAAGAAAAGGGTAAGCATCTTGAAAATTTACAAATTAATCAATTTTTAATCTCTGGATTTTCAAAAACTTATCACCCAACCATTACCATAAAAGAGTTAGCACAGGCTTTAAAAAAGAGACTAGATAATGATGGTCATAACAAATTAAATTACAAAGACACTTCAAAGTGGATTATTAACATGATTAAAAGGTTTAATATTGATGTTGGAAGTGAGGTGAAAAACGTAAAAAGAAAAGTGGCGGATTATGCTAGATATGAAGAGTATATGGGTATTACTGAACAAAAAGGTAGTGGAGCGAAGACATTAAATGAATTAATTGATAAGGTATTTTCAATAGCGAAAATAAAAAAATACTTAGCCCGCAAAGATTGGAAACACACAATGAACAAACATGATTTTGTAAATACTCTAACTAACAAAATGACAATAGACCCAAATGTAGATAAACAAGTTTCAGCGGATTTAAATGTTGATGAAGGGATGCCCCAACCGCTACCACCGCCACCAGAGCCAGCAGCGGATACGACTACACCGCCAGACCGAACACCACCAGAGGAGCCACAGCAACCAGAGCAACCAGAGGCAGAGTCAAAACCACAGCCAGAGCAAGAGGGTGAGGGGCGCGGGCTAATGACTAACGAAATAGATGACATAATGAAAAAATATGGATGGTATCTCGGAGCGATAGCCAGTGATGAAATCTACAAACTAAATCCAGAAAAAAGAAAGCGATACGGATTTATTATGAATTTGGACAATCACAAACAAGCGGGGTCTCATTGGATTGCTATATGGGTAAGTCTAGATAAAGACAGGAGTGTTGAAGTGTATGACCCATTAGCACTTTACCAACCAACGGAAGACTTTCAGCAACAACTGAAAAGGCTAATAGATAAAAGCCACCCCGATAGTTATTTGTTAATGAAGGTTAATCAAGTAAAACAACAATCCAACACCTCAGACACGTGCGGTTGGCATAGTATGAGATTTTTAATGGAGCGGGCGAAAGGCAACCGATTTAAGTTTAGTTCGGGTTTCACAGACTTAAAAGAAGAAGCGGAAAAGTTGAAAGCACAGAATGGATATGGTAATTTTGATACTTTTATTTGAAATATTATTTGTATGATATATCATGGATTACAAAGGGGGCAGGTCAAGTGGTATCTATTACATAAATAGTAAAAACAGAATAACAGGCACAGATAGCGACTTTACACACGAAATAAACTTAAAATCACTGGACAATCCCACACATTGTAAAATTCTTCATATCTATGTTCCAAAGTCGTATTACTCTGTGGCTTCACCATATAATACTTTTACTCTTAGCGAAGACGGGTATGAGGCTTTAATTACGATACCTGAGGGAAACTACACAATGAACAATCTAAAAAATAAACTATCTGAGGTGTTATCCGCAGATAGCCCAAATAATTATACTTATGTTGTATCCAGTAATAATACCAACATAGAACCAGAGGACGGCAAATTAACATTCAGTGTGTCAGAGAATAAAGGTATTCAACCGCGGTTTATATTTGATGCTGATACACGTATTCACGAGGTAATGGGTTTTGATAGAAACTCAACATATTTCTTTGCTAATGATTTTATTAAATCGCCAAATGTAATTATTCTAACTTGTGAAAAAACTTTGTATCTTCAATCGGATTTGGTGAATGAAGGTGATAATCATGTGCTTCAAGAAATATACACAGCAAACGAAATTCCTTTCGGCTCTGTCATTTATGATGGAAGCGGGTCTGAGTATGGTAAAACATTGTCCGCTAGTTCAAACAATGTATTCAGGTTTTACTTGACGGACGAAAACGACCAAGCAATTAATCTTAATGGTTTGGGTATTGTTATGACATTATTGGTTTATCGTGAAACTAATTATTTTAGTTTATTCAATTCATTCTTTAATTTGTTGAAATCAAAGTGAATTATTTTTGATGTAAATATAAGATATGTGTAAAGAATGTAAGCCGAACAACTTTTGCGAACACAACAAACAAAAAGGGCATTGTGCGGAATGTGGCGCATGGCGATGTGAAACTTGTAATGTAAAACTTAGTAGTAAGCAAAGTTTTCATAACCATATTACTTCAAAAAGGCACATTAATAAGATTGATGAATAAACAATAATTATTTTAGAATTATTTATTTTTTTCTATAAATATATTCTTGTGAATTAGTTAATTTACAACACTTCAAAAAAAGAAAAAAATGCCTGTCCAATACGGAGGAGAACTAGTCCATCAGACTAAGGAACTGCTCACTGGTAAGTATGAATTGAACAAACTTACTGCCCGTGAAGGGTCGGCTGATGTTAAAATTACCACTGCTGGAGGAAGCGAAAGCACATTTGAAATTCCTACCCGCCCTTTGAACCTTGCTCGTAGTGTATTGCGATTTACTTACAAACCTGATGCTTTTGCAGGCTACAATCGAATGTTTATGGACTGCTTGCCAATGATACAAAGAATTGAACTGCGAAGCCGAAGCGGTCAATATTTGTGTAATCTTCAACACGTCGGCAATTACACTAAGATGATTTGGAAGCCTGAAATTAAATATGAAAAATTTATGACACTTGAAAACCACGGGGCGGGTGTATCTAGCGGGGCTATGCTTCAAAAGTGTAATGCTGGAAAGATTGAAATTGGAACTAGAGCAGAAAGAAAGGCAATTGCTGATGCTGCTGCGGCTGCGACTTTAAGAGATGCTGTTCAAGCATATTACAAAGTGCCACTTGTTAATGCCCGCCGTAATAATGATACTGCTCTCGCCGATAGCACTGCTGGAAATTATAGCCTTGTTAATGTTCCTTTTGAGGAGGCTAAGTATTTTGAAGGAGGAACTAATGCGACCGATGACCCTGTCATTAAAGTTAAACTTCCATTGGGTATGATTTTTGGAACTATTTTTGAACTGGATAAGACTATCGGTTTTAATGAAATTTTGGATTTGCGAATTGTGTGGGAGGGAACTAACCGCTCTACTTTCTATGGAACTGATGCAAGCAGTATTTCCACTGGTGCTGCACAGGTGGCTGTTGGTGCTACTATTTCAAACTTGAACCTGTTTCTTGCCGTAGAGACTGACCCAAATGTTGTCCTTGGTGTTCAGCAGAAGATTGCGGGAGAAGGTTTCCCATTTAAGATTGAATACCCTATCTCTTGGAAGCAGAACCTCCAAACACAAAACCAAAATTTCGTAGTAAAAATGAACCGCTCACAGGGTGAGAGAATTAGAAGAATTTATACTTCCGCATTCCACAACGATGAAAATAAAAATACCGCTTTTGACAATGATAACAGAGCGGATGCAAAAATTACTTCATACTATACAACTCTGGATGGCTCTCGTCTTCAACAATTTGACATTGACACCTCTGAGAATGAAGACTATATGATTTTGAAGGATAAGTTGAAGGGTAGTGCTATCCTAAACAGCGATGTCTATCATTACAACTGGTTTCATGTTGATACTTGGGACAACAACCGCCCGCTTTGTGATAAGGATACTGACGGGTATGAGGTGAGTGGTCTGAGCCTTGACACTGAGAGGCGATATGAGTTCGTTTCAACTACTGCTGGAAACAATCTTAACCATTACACTTTTGCCATTCTTCAACGAAGTGTGCTTGTGAAGGGAATTGAAATTTTGATGAGTTGATATTTGTAAATTCACACTCTCATTTCGCTACGCTCATTCTCGTGTGTTTTTCAAACATCGATGATTATCAACAAACGGGAGTTGCGACAGCAACGAGAGTGAAGTTGATAAATATCAATTAATTTTTCTTAGTTAATTTATTTTTTATTATTAATATATAATGTCCCACCAACGAAATTTGATAGCACAAAATCCTAAAGGAGAGTTCATTAACCTAAAAGTAGGATATGATGGACATATTGATAATATGAAGACAGCCTTCGGCGAAACAACAACTGCACAATTAACACCAGTATTACAAGAAATCTTTCCATATACCATTAATACTAGGATATGGACAAAAACAGAAACAAAATCGTCAGTGTCATTTTTGAATAATATGGCTGAATTGAAAACAACTGCTAATGCTACGGCAGATGCTGGATTAGTAAGTAAAAGGAGAATAAAATATAGAACTGGAATGGGTGTCCTTGCCCGCTTTACTGCTATATGGACAACGGATGATACAAAAGATTACTATTCATTTATTGGAATAGGAAATGACCTTAACGATGGATTTTATTTTTACAAAAATCAAGCAGGAATGAATATCGCGCATATTAAAGGAGGTGTTGCAGTTTATATCGACCAAGAAGACTGGGACGACCCTTGCGATGGAACTTCTGCTATGCCGAACTTAGACTGGAGTAAAGGAAATGTATTTCAAATTCAATTTCAGTATCTCGGGTTTGGTGCTATTAAGTTTTCAATTGAAAATCCAGAGACTGGTGAATTTCAATTAGTTCATATGATTGAGTATGCGAATGCTAATACTGGTGTAAGCCTGCGAAATACAACATTACCTTTTACGGCAGTAATGAGAAATGATGCGGCGGTTGGAATACAAATTCTTAAAACGGCGAGTGCCAGTTTATTCGTTGAGGGCTCAAATACTATTAATACCAGTATTACAAATACTGCGGAAGGAGACGAAAAAACGAGCACCACTGAAAGCCCCATTTTAAGTATCAGGAATAAAGCACTATTCAATAATAGCCTCACCAACTATTCAAATGTCTTTCCATCCTTGGTAAGTATTACAAATGAAGATACTAAGTCAAATGTCGTCAGAATGGTATTGAATGGGACACTAACAGGGGCTGGTTTTGCTGATGTTGATGCCACAACTTCAATCGTAGATACAGACACAAAAGCAACCGCTATCGCCAACGGAACGACAATTTTTAAGATTTATGTAAATGCCACCTCAACTCAACAGATTAATCTCAGAACTTACGATATTCAATTAACACCGAACGATGTTTTGACATTCACACAGAAGGCTGTGTCGGCAGGTGCTGGTAGCAATATTAATGTTATCGCTAACTTTATTGAAGACCATTGAAGCAAAAAAATTAATGAAAAGCGATGTGGATATTATAAATATTTTTTTACCGCATCTTTGTTATTAAAATAAGGTTGTTGAATTAAATATTCAAGGTATGGTTTATCAATCTTAGCAACATCTTCAATTTTCATTTTTTTATACTTACCATATTGAAGAAAAATGTCTGCTTCGTGTTGTTGTTCTTCTTTCTTTGCAATTTCTACCCCTACATTAGCCTTTATTTCAGTAATCCCCGTGGAAGGGACTTTGTCCCTTTCCAAACCCGCGGGGTATGGTAGGGGGTGAAACCCCTCCATCTTTTAAATCAGCAGTCGTAAAAGGAGTGCTCTGCTCTTCGTCCAACACGTTTTCTAAAGGAATAACTACTTTCACATTATCGTCTCTTGGTTTATATTGCTCATAGAAAGAAACCATGTCGGGTTTAGTCCATTTAATAGTGGGTTTCTTAACTTCGCTGTCAATAATCCATTTTTCAATTTCATTCAAGTAGTCCTGCTTGGTGCTTAGGTCTGTCATTGATATATATACTACAAAATAATTTTATTGTAAATATTTTTTTACTTCTGCCTTAATGTCGGTGAATTTATCAAACCAAGGCTGTTTCATAACCCATTCAAGGTATGGCTTATCAATAACCGCTATATCTTGAATTTTTTTACCTTTATACTTACCAAATGGAAAAGTATCCTTTGGCTTGCCCGCCCGTGCCTTTTCAATCATTTGGATTTCGTCAGTAATTATCTTTTTAACATCGGTAAGAGAAAATGTTTCTTTTTTATTTTCAATAGAGAGTTTCTCAAACTTCTCGCATAGTCTGGTGAGGGCGGTCATTGGTGTATATAGACTGACGAAAATTTTTTATGGAAAAAATAATTTTTTTTTAATAATTAATTCTTTTATGTCCTTATATGATATCCTCGCGGAATGCTATCATTATCAGTATAGAAATCTCGTCCGCACCATCTCGTCTTATTTACAACTTTTACAACATTCTTTTGGTGTTGAATGCTAAAGTGTTCAATGTGTTGCTGTTTGCTGTTTCTGCTCGTGTGTATCTTCTTCATTATGAAGTCTCTTGTGTTTGTCAGGCTTTCGCCCTTGTCCATTAGTTCATATGAAGCAGGATTTAATTTCTTCAAGTCCAATCCTTTTCCTCTAAAGTGGAAATGTGTTTTCTTGTCATCCTTCTTTATATACTCTAACATATACAATTTTGGTGCTACCCATATACCCCTTATTATCTTACAATTAGTTCCGAGGTCGTCATCCATTCCACCGATTGTTTTATCCCTAAATCTTCTTATTTTTTCTATCGTTTTTACATGTGCTTGAATGCTGTCTGTGTCTGTATAATAATAATCATTTTCTAGATTGTTGTCTGGATTAGCCTCCGTCATATATTTATACATAATTCGTCTGCTGTATGCTAATATAAATGCCCCGTATTGAGTGGGTTTTGTAATTTTATCTTCTATTATTTGTTCGTCGCGCGGTGTTCCAGAGATAAGCCATAATTCACCATTCGCCTCATCAAATTTCTCAATATCTGTTATCACGTGTTTAGCCCAGAATTTCCAGTATTCGTGATTTTTAGAAATATATTTACTCACTGAGTTTATCGGTCTTTGAATTGTCTTTCCATATAAAGCATTCATAAATAACTTCGCCAATAAATACTGCGGTGTTCCTTTCTTTGAGTTTTGTTTTTTCTTAAATAAGTCCGATATATACTCTTTGAATACTGGTTCGGCTCCTTCTGTGTAATATCCACGATTGATTTTGACTTGGTAGCCGAGTTCAATCATATCTTCAATATCAACACTCGTGAGCCATTGGTCTTTCATATCCCTTAACTCCCATTTTAAGCAACCTTTACTATCGCGAAAAGGCACACGTGGGTGTAATAGATTTTTTGGAGAAATGTAATCAACATTATATATTCCAAGTTTCCCTTTCATTTCTCCTTCACATTCATTTATTTCACCCGTCATATAATTTTCAAGCATTGCCGTTGGATAAAGACTTACAACATCCGCATCAATAAGATAATCTACAACCTCATCAAAGCCAATTTCACCATTTATGTATTTTTGATATTGTTCTGAGATAAATCTCCTTTTGCTTGGGTAAGTTCTAGCACCATATACAGCCTTTCTGAAATCACTTTCTTGATTTACTTTTGGGAGATATATTCTATATTTTTTATGTATATTCTTTTTCCAAAGATTAAAGGTTAAAGAAGAAGTAGAAATAAATTCAGAAAGATTTGTTTTATGTTCTTCGTATATCGGCTTATTTAGTGTTTCGTATAGTTCCTTTAATCCCATAACATCTTTTTCTAAATACAATAAACATTCTTTTTTCATATCATCTCCTATTTCTTCCCATCGTTTCGCTTTTTCATGGTCAAAATCACCTTTTAAAACATTACATCCCAAACTTTCAAGGTTCTTTTTAAGGCTTCCTTCTGTGTGCTTAGACGAGTCCCAAAATTTCATATTTTTATATTCCATTGAAATAATAGCACCATTATTAATCAACGGAGTGTCTTTTATTTTTCTTTTAATAAATTCTTTTTGAAGAAAGTAATGGTCAAATTTACTTCCATTAAAAGCATTAACATATAATGTTGCCTTTGGTTTCTTCTTTTTTAATTCCTCCGCATATTGAAAGATTATGTCAATTAGTTTTGAAATACAATCATCGCCAGCGACATATTTAAAACCGATATCCGCAATCGTATAACCTGCTATATACGCGGTATGGATTTCAGCCTCATTTCTATATGTTTCTAAATCATAATGAAAAATCTCATCTTGATTGTTATATTTCATTTCAACAAATCTGGTCAATAATCTTCTTTTATCTTTAAACATCCCATCAACATATGATTGTCTGACCTCATTACAAGTATGTTTAACAAAGTATGTTTTATAACAATCGGGGCATTTCTTTTTGTTTCTGGTTATAAACCCTAAATAATGATTTTCTTTGAGATAACAAAGCACATCAGCAGTAATTAAAGGGTCTTCATAATTTTTAAATGTATGTTTGCTTGTCGCATCAGTCAATTCAAAATATTTCCCTTCAATACAATATTTTTTTAAGATCTCATATCCAATTGAAAGCGGAATATATGAATTATTTTCAAGGTTAAATTCGCTTCTAATATCATTACAAACCTTTTTATTAAGTTTTGATTTACCTTTCACAGGTAAATTTAATATATCCTTAAAAACATAGAAGAAACAATTATTATCCTTACTCCTTGGATTAATATGAATTCCTTCATCTGTTTTATGTTTCTTGTCATGTCCTGAAAGATTACATCCGCCTCCGTCTTCCTGAATAAACTCAATCCTCATAAATTGAATGAAGCGGTCGTATCCATTAGCACTTGCTTCTAAATTTTCCTCATTGTATTGATAAATAGCATTAAATAAATTTTCAATGTCCTTTATCCTTACCGCATTGAAAGTTTTCCATCTATAAAACTTTTCGTCATCAATATCAGTAATATAAGCAAACTTAACATGGATACTCGCATTCTCTGTCATACCTCTGCTTTTAACATCTCTTACCGATCTCATTATTGTATAATCTATCTCATCCATATCATAGAAGTTGATATCGAGTTGTTTAAAGCGGTATGTGAGTGAATTTAAGGCTCTATTTCGCACTGGTCTTAACTCAATAAGTTTAACCTCTCGCTTCTTCGCTTCCTGTGTCTTAGTTTCCCTTAAGTTCGCTCTAGTCTTTGCCAGTTCTACATTTTCTTTCGTTGGTCTGGGTGGTAAAGGTGGTGGCATTATATCAATGGTGATATAAAATATTAGAAAAATATTAAATTGTTTTACCTTTATATATATATATATAAATTGTCTTACCTTTAATATGAAATTCATTTTTTTCGTTTTTTTGTTTTTTGTTTTATATTCCTCTCGCCTTCATTTCTTCGTATTCCTTAAGTTTTCTATTTCGTTCTTTTAATTGCTCCTTCCTCTTTTGATTAATTTCGTCCTTATTTCTCTTGTAATATGCAAGAGCCTTTTCGGAGTTAGCCTTTCGTTTGTCCTCAGGTGTGAGATATTTCTTGTGTCTCCCCATGGTATATAGTATTAGTAATATTATTTTACTCTTTAACATAAAATTAATTCATAAGTTGAATTAACTATAATATCTTTTTATGTCATCATGTCTGCGACATATACGTTCAACTTTATGACCGCCTATCATAATCACATCTCTCTCAGCGAAGAAATCTCTATGAAACTCTGATTTTTCGTGTGTGTATTTGCTGTATATTCCAATGGTCTTACCACAGACACATGTATATTTCTGTTTTCTTCTTTCTTTGATATATTCCGATTTTTTCTGTTTGCGAGATAAGTTCATTTTTTCAAAATGGACCCTTAAGTTTATTTATGTATAGTAAATAAACTTATTTTATTTTTGGATAACTTGGGTTTTCCGTCGGTGTGTTTTTTTATGTCTTGATAAGTTCGCTCTTGATACCTCTGCTCCGCACTCGCATTTTATTTTTTCGGTTGCTTTCTTGTTCCTTTGCTCTCTATTTTTTTGTTCGTATAGTTTTTTAGAATTAGGTCTCAAATAGTCCTCCATTTTATAGTTTTATTTTTTCGTTAATCTTTATAAGGAATAACGAAGCGGTTCGTTAATCTTTATTTTATTTTTTGAAGTAGAGTAAGAGAGATTTCTTTGTTTTGTTTGCTTGTATTGATTGAAAATTTGATTTCGTTATTTTGCTGTTTTGATGCTTAGTATTGAAAGTTCGCCAAATCAATAGGAAGGCTTAAAATAACCCGAAACGATGTCGTGAATTTGCAAAAAAATTCATGACCAGTTTCGGGTTATCAACTACTGCTGTCTAATGTGACCAGGGCTGTCTGTCCGGTAGAGGGCAACGCGGCCGGCAAGTTGAGTGCAGAGGAGCCAGAGGCAGGAGCGGAAAGAGTGCTGGTACCTCCAGCCCCGCTGAGTGACAGCGAGCTAGCAGCTCCTGTCGCGAGCTGGCCACCGGAATCGAGTGTCAACAGTGACGTGCTGCCAGGCAGTGACGCCGGTACCTTGAGCGCAGACGCACCTACCTGGCCCGCGCTCGTCAGGGAAACGAGTGACGTGCTGCCTGGCAGCGAAAGCGGGAGTGTAAATTTAGAGGCGGTGAGTTCGCCTGTCGTGCTGTTCCACTGTGTCGCCTTCTCGCTGGCAGTAGAATCGACGCCCGACCTCAACGGCTTGATATAAGCAGCATCGGTGCTAGCGGACACTAATTCAGCGCCCGTGGCGTTCAGTACAATCGAGCGGGATGTCGCTGCTTTTGCTCTGTAGCCTATTGCGACCGATTCCTGGGCGGCAGCATCCGTGATAGCCGTACTGCCGATCCCAACCGACCGTACGCCGAGCGTACTAGCATAGGCACCGACAGAGACTGATGAATTGCCTTGTGTGCTCTCCGTGGAGTAGGCACCGATCGCGACGGCGAGATCTGACTGGCCAGAGTATCCCGCTCGGTAGCCAGCAGCAACTCCAAACTGGCCCTGTCCACTCGCGCCTGCCTGAGTGCCTATCGCGACGGCGAATGGTTGCTGTCCGTCGCCCGCGGAAGTCCCGATTGCTACACTGTCTCCCCCTTTGAAGCCAATGGCACCGGTAGCGAACTGGCCCGCGCTATCAAGCGTGACAAACTGCTTGGTGCCTGCGCTGGGCAGGGCCACAGGCAGCTTGAGCGCGACGGAGCCAGTGGCAGGCGCGGAAAGCGTACTGTTGCCGCCAGCCCCTGTCAGCGTGAGCGTCGACGAGCTTACTTGGCTGCTTAGGCCTAGCACGCCGTCTGGATCGACCGTCACCAGCTGCGCGGTCGAGGCGGGCAGAGGGTCCGGCAGCCTCGCGAGAGTGTCTGGGATCGTCGTGACTGTAAAGTCTGTGTCCATGAGCACGATCGCGCCATTACCACTAGGAGCCAAAGATGGCTGCTTGAGCGTCCTGTCCTTGACCGCAAAGATCGAGCCGTCTGGGTCCATGGTCACGACACAGTCGTTTTGGGTAGGCATCACCGACGGGAACTTCACTGCTCCTGCCACCTGGTGGTCGACGTACGCCTTGGGCGCTAGCTGCGAGGCCTTGGTCGGATAACTAGTGTTCTCGATGCAGCCGGCATTGTACAGCTGGTAGTCGAAGGCCAGGCTCCGCATGTACCAAACTCCCGCCCCGTTGTTTTTGGTGCAGATTACACGCAAGTACCTGGCGTACTCGGCCGGTGCCGCTGGCGTGAACGTGCGCAGGCTGTCGCCGACAAAGGTCTGGGCCGTCTGGCTGTCCCAAGTGAACCACCGGCTGCCGTCCGCGCTATAAGCGACTACCCAGTCTCTTGGCGCAGTGATGGCGCCCGCGGACGTGACGTGGTAAGCAGTTAGTCTAGGGTGCTGGCCCAGATCGAGCTGGAGCCACGCGCCTACCACCGTGAGATTATCGACCATCGTCTCGATCATGCCAGTGTAGTTGTTGCCGCTGTAGCCGTCGGGCGCAGTGGTGCCCCACAAGGTCGAGAAGTCGCTGTCAAAAGCTAGGTAGGCTTGCGCAGAATTGCTAAAGGCCGAGGCCACAAAGCCAGCGGAGCTGTTGGAAGTCATCCCTGCCGGCTGGTTAGTTTTGGCTTCGGTGTCCAGCGTCAAGGTGATCAGATCGGCTAGATCAACCAAGTGCGGGTTCCCGGAAGTAGTCAGTCTGTGAGCAGTATTAAGCGCTACCGCGTCGTTCGCGGCCACGCCGCCTGTTGCCCATCTCACGCCCCCGTCACCGTCCGATACAAGGACGTCGCCGCTCTGTCCGTCAACCGGCAGCACAAAGTCGTCGGTCGCACCGTCGAGCCGGCGGCGTTTGTAGGACCTAGCCACTTCCATTTTGCCCCACTTTGCTGCTTTAAGAGAACAAGAGAATAAGTTTTTTTAATTGTTTTACAGAATCTCGTCTAGGAAATTGTCAACGAAGCGCATCCGCTCCGCCCAAGTGTCTCCGCCGGGGACGTCTCGCGCGGGGTTGATGCAAGCGCCGTCACCATAGTGTCTGCAGACGAGCGATGCCAGGTCCTTGGGGTCGCCTCTTTTCCCGGTCCCTGACCAGTAAAGCTGGCCTTCAAAAAAACAGGCGCCACAGGTAGGACAAACAGCTAGCATTGTCGACCACGCTTTCATTGATAAAAGCAATGAAGAAAAAAACAAAGAGGAAATTATCACGGACCGGTTTGACTAGTAAGATTTTACAGCC
The DNA here is from genome assembly GCA_019918135.1 of Paulinella micropora. Classification (NCBI taxonomy): domain Eukaryota; phylum Cercozoa; class Imbricatea; order Euglyphida; family Paulinellidae; genus Paulinella; species Paulinella micropora. The sequence goes on from WBZZ01005364.1 coordinate 25,873, forward strand.
CCTTATCCAAGTCGGTCCAAAAAAACTCAGGCGGATATTTTTTTGTGGGGCCGGATCCACCCCGTATATCAGGGGACGAGTGGCAGATCCGGCCCCACAAAAAAAAGAAAAAGAATGTCACGCACAGAGCAGACTGTCTACTAATGGAAGAGACAGTTTAATTACTTTCTTTTCTTACAGTTAGGCCAGCAGGGCCCTGACTCTTTGGAAGAACACAAGGAGACTCCTGTTTACTTCAGCCACTGTTCCCTCCCAGTACTCATCCTTGTTTTTGCGTATGGAAGCAATCGTTCTCCTGTACACTTGTATATCGCGCTCGGTTTCAGGCTGGGGCAGTAGCTTATTCGCGATAACCCATTCATCCATCCACGGTTCACAAATGCCAACACCGGGCACGCGAAGGGGGAGCAAGGACATATAATCACGTAGAAAAGCGCTGTCATTTAAGTCAAGACGCTTCCATGCAACGGCCGTCCGCGGGTCCAACGGGTCATAACAGACTGGGTTGACGTATTGCCTGACCACTTCCACTAGCACGACGGACATTTTAAACTCCTCCTCCAGTAGGGACAGCCCTTTGTGTTCCGCGGCGACCAGACTGGCCACGCTGCACATCAGCGATCCCTCGGAGGGAGCGGTCATCACCAGCTGATCCAGTACGGAACACAACGGGACACGAGGACTGTCTTTGTATTCCCAGCAGCCTGTCACGCCACCTTCCTCGTCGTGTGTCCAATAACCCCCCGTGGCTTCGGAGTACTTAACCCAAATAAAACAGACAGATCGGTCGGTTATGTCAACCATTTCGTTCAACAGGTCTGACAACATGTCACTCGACGGGGCGCACCGTCGAGACCTATTGTCGTAGTAGAGACGCGCCGTAGCCTGCTTCGCGTGTTCGGACATCGGCTCGCGGGGGGCAGTGCGGGTAAGCGAGTGCAGCTCCAGGAGGCGGCGCCGCTTGAGGGGCTGGGCGTCCGTACCAGCGGTCGTCCGTTTATTCCGCAGAGCGAGCATCATTTTCCTTTGCAGGTAGGGTGGAGCAATTGCGCGGTGGCACCTAAGGCAGGAAAAGAATCGAATTGAAGATAGAAGAGCAAATTTAGCATGTTTTGCTGCCGCACTGAAATTTTCGCGGAAATTTGGCGTGGTTTTGTGGCGCGGTAAATTTCCGGGAAATCACAGCCAGTGGCGGGTGCAAAAAGGCAATGGCTTCGTTCCGGCTCAAGGGACTTCCTGGGTTTGCTGAGAACCCAGGTCTGAGCTCGACACGACCGACGAATGGTCTGATGAGGTTGAGGTCGAGGCACGCGCCGGCGCAGTCTGGCGACTGCCTTTTTTCCCCATATCACTGCCTTTTTTGTCCGTATCACCGAATTTCGGCCATATCACTGGCGGTACAAAAAGGCAATACGTGCCTGAACCTACCAAACGGGCGCGTGCCGCGACCTCGACCTAAGCCAGCCCAAAAAAGTAACGGACGGCCCCCGACCAGCCCACAATCCGAGTCGGCCCCGACCCAGGAAAACACTCCCAAAAAAATGCGTCGAAATTCTGCCGCCATGGGTGCCACCGCCGCCACCGCCCGCCCCACCAAGCGCCGCCGCACCATCCTGCCCGGCGGCCGCCTGGCCGCGCTCGCCCCGCCGGTTGCCTACGTCCCCGCCCCCTGTGACCCGGCCGCCGTGGCCCGGCTGGACGCCGACCGACACCCGTGCAAGGACGTCGACTGGTACGCACTGCTAGTCGAGGCGGCTGCCCATGGCCTGAATACCACCGACCGGCGCCTGAGGCTGACTGCCTCGCCCTATCCCTGGTCCCCGCTGGCCGCTACCGCACTACAGCCAGAGGAAGCGCCACTGCTCTCCCTGTTGGACCTCGCCTTGCTCCGCGTGCCTACCGACCCATACCGGCCCGCCAGCTGGGGCGTGCCCGACCTGCCGCTGGAGCTGCAGACCCTGCACGCCCCGGTGGCCAAGTGGCTGGGCAAGTACATGGAGGCAGTCTGTGCCCAACTAGTTTGTAGCTACCTGCCGACCCCTGCTTATAACAGTCCGCTACCCAAGGGAGCCCTGGCGGGCCTATCCCGCGACGAGCGCGGGGACCTCTACGACCTGATCCAAAAGCTGTGCCCGTTCCACTCCTGGCGGGACTGGTACGGCGGCCGGGGTAGGAAGCACGAGGCCCTGGCCAACAACCCAGTCATCCACGAAGCGGAGTTTCAAAAAGAATGGCTGGGACACCACGGCCCCGGGGTAGAGGATGAAGATGAACTGATGTACGTCGACCAAGACAACCGGAGCCTGGCGCTTCTACAAGCGCTACGAGCGTCTGTACTGGACTGCAATGGAAGACCGTATCAACAGGCGCCTGCAGACAGTCTTCCAGCGCCTAGCTAGAAAACTCAGCGAGTTGTAGTGATTCAATAAAAACATGTCCTAACTGTCTTTTCCTTGTCGGTTGGGCCCAAAGGCCACCTATAGACACACGCGCAGAGCCAGACCCCGGCGGATAGCCAAGTGCACCCACCCTACAATTCACACACACCCCTACACAATGCGGTGGTTCGTTTTTGACCTCTGCGCCACCCAACTCATCTATTAGTGTACACTTGCTGGTCAAGGTCAAAAACGAACCACCCGATTCAAAAGCGCGCGGATAGCCAAGTGCACCGGTGGTTCGTTTTTGACATCTGCGCCACCCAACTCATCTATTAGTGTACACTTGCTGGTCAAGGTCAAAAACGAACCACTCTCCGGTGCCACCACCCGCCACTGTCGCATCGGATTCGAACCACGGAAATGCGCGCCAAAATCGGTGGCACGAACGTGCCCGCCAGGGATCTATAGTCTGTACTTTCTAGGTAAGGACGGATTCGAACCACTCGTTTTCCCGGGAAATTTTCCGTGGAAAAATCTGTGGCTCGAACGCGCCCGACAGGTATCTATAGAGTGCTATCTATGGTCAAGGACAAATCCGAACCACCCCACTAAAAAAAACAGGCGGGAGGGAACAGGGGGGGAGAGCCACCCACCTACTACCCCGGTGACCAAACCAGTGACGCACTGGTGCACTTGGCTGATCACTGGGGTGGTAGGTGGTGGGCCTCCCCCTCCCCTGCACTCCCCTGCCCTTCCTGTGCCACTTCTGCGTCTTTTTTGGGGGTGTGGCTCGAACGCGCCTACCAGGTACCTATAGCCTGTACTTTCCAGGTAAGGCCAGATTCGAACCACTCATTTTCCCGGGAAGTTTTCCGCGAAAAAAAAAACAGTGGTTCGAACGTGCCCGACAGGTATCTATAGAGTGCTATCTATGGTCAAGGCCAAATCCGAACCACTCATTTTCCCTGGAAATTTTCCGCGAAAAAAACAGTGGTTCGAACGTGCCCGACAGGTATCTATAGAGTGCTATCTATGGGTAAGGGCAAATTCGAACCACCCACAAAAAACAGGCGGGAGGAGCAAGAGGGGGGGCCACCCACCTACTACCCCAGTGACCAGACAAGTGTACACTGGTTTGGTCATTAGGGTAGTAGGTGGGTGGCACCCCTGACTCTTTTTTTTCAGGTGGCTCGAACGCGGCCCCTAACACTTATAGAGTACCACTCTCTGGTCAAGGCCGGTTTCGAACCACTACCGTTACGCGACAATGGGTGGCACCACTGCCTCTTTTTTTCTGGGTGGTTCGAACGCGGCCCCTAACACTTATAGAGTATCTCTCTCTGGTCAAGGCCGGTTTCGAACCACGACCGTTACGCGACACCGGGGTGTAACAGGTGTAGCCAGGGTAGGGGGGGGGTGTATCAATCTTCGGGGTAGCCATAGTAGGGGGGGGGGGGTGTATCCATAGTCGATGTAGCCAGGGTAGGGGGGGGGGGGTATCAGGTATCGGGGTAGCCAGGTTAAGGGGGGGGGGGGGGTGTATCCATAGTCGAGGTAGCCAGTGTGGGGGGGGGGGGGGGGGGTAATCCAGTGTCAGATGTGGTCAGTGCAGAGGGGGGGGGGGGGTGGCAGCGCCTTACCGCTCTTCCAGCCAGGGCCGCCCGCATTGGGCGCGGCAGCCTTGGTGGCGGGGCGAGTAGTAGTCTTTGCAGAGCCGCCCGCATTGGGCGCTGCAGCTCTGCTCGGACCGGCAGTGACACCGACACCACTCGTGGTGCGCGCACTTGGGCCTGTGCTTCAGAAAAAAATTCGTGGCTGGTACCCACTGCAAAAATAACATAATTTTCCCTTGTGGGACGGGTCCGGTGCCACCGCCCACCACAAAATTTTTTATTGCAGATTCTGATAGCGCGTGGCCTGAACAGTCGAATGACACTTTTCCCGACTTGAAAGTACCACGATCGAATGCAGGGGAAAGCCGCAAAGTTTGGCTGCCAAAAAAACACAGAATCATGCCACCTGGAAAATCAGGTGTTTCCTGCCACCAGACGCCACCCGAAGTGATACGGCCGAAACAGGCAACATCAGGTGACATTTTGGCATTGCCAAAATCGCCCCCACTATTGCCTTTTTGCACAGGTGGCACAGGTGACCGCAAAAATGCATATAACACCGCTGGTGGCACCACCGACGATAATTACACTAGTTGTGGATGTGGATAACCAAATGTAATTTTTCCTTGTACGGATCGGGACAAAAAGGCAATGGATTATCCCACTAGGACAGAAATGGCATTTTGTTTTATCAGGCATATCGATAATATTTTTAAAAATATTTATGTACATACATACATACATACATACATATGTATATATATACGTACATACATACATACATACATACAGACATATGTCATCCATCCATCCATCCATACATACATACATACGCTAAATCATAAATTCAAGACGTAGCCGGTTCTTTCAATCATACTACTACTTCTTGAAAACCCATTTCACAGAAAAAAATCACAGATTTGTGCTGGACAGCCAGATTGTCAGGGGGAAATGCCTGTGTTTGAGTGGGAAACATCATAGGTTGGCTTGTTGCGATCTGAAAATAAGATTGCAGGCGTTTACTTCTTTGGAGGTGCCCTGGTTCCTTTTTTGATTTCGTTCAGGAATGATTTCAAACGATTTAATCAAAGTTTTTACGACAATTACCATTTCCCTCCTCTCTAGTATTGCACTTTTCACCGATTTCCGGCGAAAAACGCATGTTACGGTAAATTTGCGGACACGCAGTCAAGAGAAAGGAAAATAATATTTGCAGCACAATCCCTGCACATCATTTCTGACTTTGAAAAACTTTTCCAAAAACAAATTTCGGACACTTGAACCTACAACTTGATCTTGAAGCACTCCAAGTGCTACCGTGGCACCAGCATTTTCAAGTGTCACGCAATACCAACTCACAATCTACGTTCAACAGCGATCGTACTTTGCAACCACAGTCTGCAAACGAGTAGAAACATACGTAAATAAACGAAGTGACCTCTCAGCTATTTACTGGTATTTCACCTACTACTCTCAGGAGTCAGGACTTTTTGCAGCATAGAGACTTTTAATAAGAGCTCGTTGTGTACTTATCACTTTGGGGTTGTATCCAAACTCACAGTTGAATGGGTAAAAGATGATGAAACTTGAGTTGAATTCATTAAAATTACTAGCTAATCATATCATTATTAATAATATTATTAATGCTACGATATTAATATAAATCAAATAGTCGAGTCGTCGTTCTTATTAATAACTTGTATTAATATTATTAATAACAGTAATATTTAGTGATGTCAACAGGTTATTAATATTAATATTATTATTGATAATATTATAATAATAATATTAATATTAGTAATAATGTATATTAAGCTTGCAGTGTATAAAATAGTTCGAACTGAATAAAATAGTTTAATCGATGTAAAATAGATAAATATTTATCTGTTTTATACAACAGTGTATAAAATAGTTTGAACTGTATAAAATAGTTCAATCTGTATAAAATAGATAAATATTTATCTGTTTTATATAGATTGAACTATCTTACGCACGTTCAACTTTGAATAGAAATCTAACTTTTTATACAAGTTGAACTTTTTATATAAGTTCAAACTTTTTTATACAGATTTAACTTTTTATGTAAGTTTAACTTTTTATATTAAAACTTTAAGCTTCTGTCGGCCAATTTGAATGTCGCCCGTAATAATTAAGATTCTAACGATTTCTGAGCTTTTGGCGAAATCCAGGAGAAAAATTGAGGGAATGGTGAGAGATGTTGAAAGGATGTTGAACTTCTCAATATTTTCTCAATACTCCGAAATCCTGTTGGTAGAGTAATACAGAACAATGATTATACCTGATAGTATGACCAATTATCACCGATGACTGAAATACTGTGACAGACTGCCGATTTTAAGTCGAGTTTGAAACTGAATATCAAGACTTAAATATAAATACCTTACCTTAATCAGTACACACTCGCCGGCGGAACCTGTACCAAGCAGGTTGGTACTGTAGCGGCGCGGCCCAGAGTTCGCCAATTCTGAATTGTTCCAACTAATCTATTGACAAGCTCCCATTTCCATGAAGACCGTCTCTTTTTGTTCTCAACGTTGCGACTCTCAAGAAAAACGAAAACAAATTTATCTCAGGCAAATACCCGCCTGACACCATATTCTGCGTGAATACTGAGCACGTTGGGAACATTCTGAGCCCCACAAGAGAAGGAAAGCATACAGCTCAATAATCGCCACGCGACCCGGAATACACGATGGGAAAGTTGTAGATATCCTGAATTTCTGACGCGGACTTACTTGAGAGATTGTTGAGCTTAGCTAAGCATGCGTCCACGTCCTTAAAAGCAAATACAATCTTCAAGATGACTGGAGAGGTCATGATGAGTTTACCTTGACAGCCAAAGCAGCCAACATTCTGAACTTGTGATTTAGAATGCCTTCCAAGTCGCACCTGAATGCATACGCGTTCGCGCTCTCTCTCTCTCTCTCTTCTCTCTCTCTCCCTCTCTCTCTACTCAAAGAAAAAAGGACATCAAGATACAGGTTTCTTACGTTTTATTTGCCGCGTGTCCTGCAGGAAACATGACAAGCTTGCTGTCATACTTTTTACCAGCCTTGCAGGTAATGATTATGGAGGTCGGGATGCCCTCAGGATAGTGACTGTCGTATTCAGCTCCTCCATGAGCAAAAGATATCTTCTCCATCAGCGCTCGTGTTTCTTTACAGGCAAGAGCCTCGGCTGAGTAGTCCGTCGGTGTGAGCATGAGCTTTTTCCAGGCCTCGTTGGTGTCAGAACCCAGTGGGCCTAAGCGCCAACATGAAATGAACGAACTAGAGAAAAACCAACAAGTACGAAGTAAAACACATCTGCGACCAAGAGCAAACAAGCAGTAGCAGCAACAGCAACAATAACAAGAAGAGCAAAATACTAATGAATAATGATAGATAGATTGCTCTAATAGTAATAGAAATAGTAAAAGTTATATGTAGAGAACGCTCAAGTCTCCGAAAGTTGATCCGAAGGATAAAGGTGTGCGATGAGCGTGGGTAAGGGAGCGTGAAGCACGAGAACCATCGCACCCGGTGTTGATGAGGCAAGGAAAATTTCACAATCGATCTCGCTGGTGCTGCTGTCCGCAAAAACTCTGCCTTTGCTATTACTTGCAACTTGGTACTGAGAGTGCGGTCGAGGCACAAGCGCGCGCGTGTGCAGGCGTTCGAGTCTGAGCTGTGCGTGTGTGTGTGTGTGTCTGTGTGTGTGTGTGTGGGAGGGGGGGGGGAGTGAAGGTGGGGTTGGGGCTTGGTGGGTACAGTTCATCCGCACTGCATGCATCCCAACGGTCATAGCATGAGTGGCAAGGGTTTTACCCAATTCCATGGCTTTCTTCAACATCCTTGACACGATGAAAACCATGGAATGATCGGCCGACTAAAACCCCAGAACAGGAACATAACATGACATAGATGCCGACTAGAAGTGTCAACCTGGCGAGTGTGTGGATCGCGTTTGTCGGGGTCACCGATGATCCCAAAGGCAGGCTGGTATGCAGTCACTTTGATACTCTTGATCCCTGTGACACAAGTTGATGCTGGCCATCGTATACACCCCCGATGAATGCAAACCGCTTCGGAGCAGCTCGGGGTTCTTAGTTACGACGTTGATCAAACCCTCCAGCGCCCCCGCAGACTGGTGCTCGTAGAGACCGAGCTTGAAGTGCATGCCCATGACCGCAAAATCATCTCCGGAGTGAGTCAAGACGAGGTTGAAAGGTGACTGCCCATCAGACTGCGGCTCGAACTGACGAAAAATGGCCTCGGGATTTCTGAAGATGTCTTTAGGACCCTAAAGTCACAAAATTAGTATGGCATTTGACAATTGCATGCAAGGGACGCGAGGATAATCACAGACCAGAAAACCCCTCATGGAGCGCAAGACGCAAAGAAGGGCCACCTCTGGAACAGCAAAAATGAAACATACTTGGGATGAATGTGGTGGGACCAGTGGATATGGCTGCAGACGCCCCTTTGGAGTCACTCAACTGATGTCCTGCCCGGATAGCACGAAAGGGAATGTAGTGCGCTACAACCTGCACCACACGCATAGCATCACCCAAAAATAGTGGTCCATGCTTGCTCAGCGGTTCACCATTCCGATAGCGGATTCGATTTGCTCGCTGGTGGCACCAAGCAAAGCTCCGTAGGTAGCGGCAGAAGCGATAGCTCCGTGCACCACGTGGTCAATCTTGTAGGACTTGAGGCTAAACACTTCGGCCAAGCGACCTCGGATTTCATCGCTCAGCACCATGGCCTTAAGTGCTGTACGTCCATCTAAGCCCTTCAGTTGGGCGGCCGCGATCGCCACCGGGTAGAAATCGTTGTGGCCAAACTCCCCCGCTGTGTGTCCCAACTTTTTGTTGTAGCCGAATACGGTCCCGTTGGAGTCCCACTCCCGTACAGCTGAACCGTTGGCCAGACAAGCTTTCTCAGGCATGATGCATTCCTCAGAGCCAAACACGCGCGCTCCTTTGGTGGCCTTGTACTGCGAAGCAAGCATACACAGCAGTAGAACCAAGCTGTTGAACAAAGCGGATGAGAAAAGGGGGTTGCGAAGTTACTTCCAGAGCTTCTTCGCGCAGCACCGTCGGCGCGTTGCATTTCAACGCCAAAGCCGAAAT
>WBZZ01005364.1:37500-49947 GCA_019918135.1 Paulinella micropora
AATATAATATAACATAATATAACATAATATAATATAAATATAAATATAATATAAATATAATGCAACGCAATGCAATACAATACAATATAATATAACATAAGAAAACATAACCTAACATAACATAACATAATATACTATACAAAACTTTACTATAATCATAATTATAACATAACATAATATAATATAATATAATATAATATAATTATAATATAATATAATGTATAATGTAATATAAAATAAATATAAATATAAATATAATGTAATACGATACAAAACAATACAATACAATACAATATAATATAATTATAATACAATTATAATTATAATATAAATAATATAATATAATATAATATGATATGATACAATACAATACAATATAACATAACATAACATAACATAATATAATATTTTGTAATATAATATAATATAATACAATACAATACAATATTAATATAATATAATATAATATAATTTTATATAATATAACATAAAATAACATAACATAAAATATAATATGATATAATATGATATGATATGATATGATAAGATATGATATGATATGATTATAATATAATATAATATAATATAATATAATATAATATAATATAATATAATATATAATATAGCGTAGTATAGCATAGCATAGTATAATTAATGTAATGTAATGTAATCTAATCTAATCTAATCTAATATAATATAATACAATATAATACAATATAATGTAAAGTAATGTAATGTAATGTAATGTAATGTAATACAATATAATATAATATAATATAATATATAATATAATACAATATAATATAATATAATATATATAATATGATATGATATATGATATATGATATGATATGATATAACATAACATAACATAATATAATAATAATATAATATAATAAAATATAATATAATATAATATAATATAACATAACATAATATAACATAATATAATATAATATATAATATAATAATATATAATATAATACAATATAATATAATACAATACAATACAATGGAATAGAATAGAATATAATGTAATAATATAATACAATATTTAATATAAAATAATATAATTATTAATATAATATAATATAATATAATATAATATAATATGATAGGATATGATATGATATGATACGATATGATATGATATATAATATAATACAACACAGTATAATACAATATAATATAATATAATATAATATAATATAATATAATATAATATAATATAATACAATACAATACAATATAATATGATATGATATGATATGATATAATATGATATAATATAATATAATATAATGATATAATATAATGATATGATATAATATAATATAATATAATATAATGTAATATAATACAATATAGCATCAATATAATATAATGTAATATAATATTAATATTAATATAATATAATATAATATAATATAATTAATATAATATAATATGATATGATATGAAATAATATAATATAATATAATATAATATAATATAATATAATATAATACAACATAATATAATACAACATAATATAATACAATATAATATATTTAATATAATATGATATAATATAATATAATATAATATATATAATATAATAAATATAATATAATATAACAATATAATATGATATTATATAATATAATATAATATAATATAATATTTCTAAAAGTATATCATAACAAAGTGTCATCACTTCACGGAAATCTAACCACTTTTTTAGCGGCGGGGCCGGCCTGAAAGATCACGGAAAGAATATTTTAGACGGACCGGCCGTCTTTTTTTTTGCGGAAATAACCTTTTTGGACGGGCCGGCCTGTCTTTTTTGCGGAAACGCAACCTTTTTTTCACTATGAATTCCACTTGGAAAAAACGGACCGCACTGTTATAAAAAAAGTTTTGAAACTTTCCCTAGTCTGTAGTGGTAAAAATAAAAAACGCTTTACGACTGGAGATTCCCTTGTGTGTTTTTTTCTAATCTAGCTAATAGTCTATTTCTATACTACTAGTACTAGCTAGACTAGCTATAGACGGGCGATCCCCTGTCATATTCTCGTATATAATATAATATAATATAATACAATACAATACAATACAATATAATATAATATAATATAATATAATATAATATAATATAATGTAATGTAATGTAATATAATTAATATAATATAATATAATATATAATATAAAATATAACATAAAATATAACATGTATTTTATGACATAAAAAATATAATATAATATAAAATAATATATAATCATACAATATAACATAATATAATAATATATAATATAATAAAAAAATATAATATAATATCAATATAAAAAATATAATATAATAAATACAATACAATACAATATAATATATCATAACAATATAACATATAATATAATATAATATAAATAAAATACAATACAATACAATACAGTATAATATAATATAATATAATATAATATAATATAATATAATATAATATATAATATTATATAATATAATATAATAATATAATATAATACAATATAATATAAATATAATATAATATAAATATAATATAATGTAAATAATACCATGCAATTTCTATTGTGAAACTGGTCGATTATGGTCTGGTTATTCTGGTGCACGAGAAACCCTCCGATCGCCCCCTCCTCCCCTCCTCTGTGTGTTTTTTTGTTGAACAATTCATTGAAAATTTGAAAAGGACAGAAACCAGCATAAATACTGGATTTAGATGATCAAAGTTTGAAAAAGGGCAAAAAGAAGCAGAACTTCAAGAAACCTGAGGCTACGTGCAACAGTACTCAGTACTACGTAAGGCAGTAAACTAAGATTCTAACAGCACTTCTTCCAACCAAGGCAACAGTGTATCAGCACAACTCTGCGTAAGACAGCACCCAAGGCCATTTCCACAGTCTGCAAAACAGCGACTCTGAGGCAGAGGCAGAGCGTAGTTCTTCCGAGAGCCTGTCTCTGAGACATATCCTGTCGATCTTTATCTCGAGGGTATGGAAGCTCCCCATCTCTTTGCCTGCTTTTGTCTTTTCATTCTGCGCATTCTATTAGGTATGTGTTTGAACAGAGTGTGTTTGAACAGAGTGAAGGGCGCTTGCAATTTGCACTTCAAAAAAAAAAAAAAAAAAAAAAAGGGGGGGGGGTGGGGTGCGGAGTGGTTTGGCTCGACTAGCTTGAGGCTGCATGTCTATGAGGTTGCCAGGGTTGGGCTGGTCCTTATGGATACTGCAGCACTCGGCATAATCGCGTCGCGAGTACGCCACGTCGAGCCTTACTACGCTCTGCACACCACCCTCCTGGCTACGATAGCCTCCGGGTGCGAGTGAATTGCGTTAGGTGCTGCAGTTTCCTTAAGGGCTGTCTCACTGACTGTTAATTGATCTCACTTGCGCCCATGTTAGTTATGTCTTACCTTTTCTGGCACTTTCCGCTCTTACCTTCTAGTTCAGTATCGTCTCCCTTGCCACTGTCTGGCGTTGTGTTTGTTTTTCTTTTTTGTGTTTGTTGCTGCCTCTATTGTCTTTTTGTTTTGTTTTGTTTTTGTTTCTTTGTTTCGCTTGTTTGTTTGTTTCTTTTGTTTCTCTTGTTTTTTGTTCTTGCTGCTTTTTTGTTTTTTGCTTTTTTTCTTTCTTCACTGTTTTTTGTTTCTCCGTTTTCTTTTCTTTTCCTGGTTTTTCTTTACCTTTCTTCCTTTCTTTCTTTCTATCTTTTTCTTCTCTTTCTTGTCCCTTCAATATTATTCTTTCAGGAGCTTTCTGTTGAACCTTAGTTCCAGATTTCCTTATGAGCTTGTACTGTTGTTCCTTGGAACCAGAATTCTTTTGAATTAGGCTCTTCCTTTTTTCTATTGTCTCTTTCTCATTAAACCTTGCTTACTGTATTAAAAAAAAAAAATTGAATTAGGCTCTTCTTTTTTTCTATCGTCTCTTTCTCATTAAACCTTGCTACCAGAATTCACTTGAATTAGGCTCTTCTTCATTTTTCTTTCCTCTTTTTCTCATTAAACCTTGCTTACTGTAAAAAATAAAATTAAAAAAAAAGTTTCCAGATTACTGGTGTTCCTTGGAACCAGAATTCTTTTGAATTAGGCTCTTTTTTCTATCGTCTCTCATTAAACCTTGCTTACTGTTAAAAAAAAAAAATCTATCGTCTCATTAAACCTTTGCTTACTGTAAAAAAAAAAAAAAAAAAAAGAGTTAGGCTCTTCATTTTTCTTTCGTCTCTTTCTCATTAAACCTTGCTTACTGTAAAAAAAAAAGAATTCATTTGAATTAGGCTCTTCATTTTTCTTTCGTCTTTTTCTAATTAAACCTTGCTTACTGTAATAAAATCTCTCTTTTTCTCTTTCTTTCTCGTCCATTTTATTCTTTCCAGGAGCTTTCTGTCGAACCTTAGTTCCAGATTACTTATGAGCTTGTACTGTCGTTCCTTGCAGAATTTAAGATCTTCTTTATTTTTTTTGTCTTTCTCATGAAACCTTGCTCTGTAAAAAAAAAACCAAGGAACTTTGCCCAGGTCCTTGCAAAAGATATTTTGTTTAGCTCCACCTTTTTGTTTTCCCTTCCCGCGCTCTCACAAAACTCCACCTTTTCCCCTTTGTTGATTTTTTTAATTGTTTTCTTTTGTTTTGTTTTGCCCTCTGTTGCGGGGTGCGGATCCATGCGACTTTTTTGTGTTTTGTTGTTTGTTTTTGTTTTGTTTTATTTTTCAGTACTGTTTTCCTCTGTTGCGTGGGTCAATGTGATCTCTTTGTCCACATGCTTTGACAGCCATGTGTTGCAAACCACACCGGCCCGTTGATGAGTGCCGGATCTGAATTTGCGGCGTGTTTTCTTGGTTCAGTCAGAAGGCTAATTCCAAAAAAGCGTGAACTGGCCTGCCCGGTGCCAAAGCCAATGCGGAGGGTTTCGTTTCTGTTAGGGTCTTGCTGAGAAAGAAGAACTGCAAGAGCAAGTGTTTTTTTATGGCATCACATATCCACATCAAATTACCGAGCACAGACAAACAACACGACTTTCCTATCATTGAATTTCACATGAAGATTTTCGTTCGCTGTTGGAACTTTTTCCAAGCATCTGTCTGGAACCTAGACGACATTTCGCTCCTTAGACTCTCCTTACCTTTTTTTGCGCTGCATGGTGGTGTAGTTCGAGGCTAGTGGGCCTTTCCTGGTTTAGTAAAAATAGTTTGGAGTGTTTCGGCTCTTGCCGTCTTCAATTGCTTCACGCGAAAGGTACTTACTTACTTTGTGAACTAGTTTTTTCCCTGCTGTCCGGCTGGGGTTTTCAGGCGCTGATTCTTTTGGGCAGGTTGGCATGAGTGTGCACTGGCGTTTGAAAATGTGGTTGCTCTGCGTCCTGGCACTCTTCACCATCGTGACGTCTCTTTGTGGTAAAGAGCATGATCGCAAACTTTTAAATTGTTGATTGTATTTTTTTTAATTTTTTTTTCAGCAGAGCTTAATTTTGTTGTTGAAGAGCTTAATTTTGTTGTTGTTGTTGTTGTTGTTGTTGTTTGTGGTGGGTCTTGTATTTTATTTGAAGAGGAAAGTAGAAAGCAGGAAAGAAGAAAGAAGCACAGCATTATGTTCTGATTTGCAGCCAACAATGAGATCGATGTGACGGCTCTCAATTCAGCAGTCACCTTCACTGCCAGTGACAATATTGTGGCATCTATTCCTGCTAGTACTGCATCTTTCATCTTCCTGGATGGCGTCAATGGAGACATTACAGTGACTGGGAGTGTAGATGTATCCAACAAACGTGTATATGGCGGTGGAACGGTCCTCTATGTTACCTGCAACGGCTTGGATGAGTACACCGCAGGAACAAAGCAATCCTTTACCGTCGCTGGTATTCGACCGAGAGTGAAGGCTTCTGGTTCTGGATTTTGCGTGGTCAACATAGATTCCAGTTCTGAGTGGCGAGGCGTGGATATTCAAGGAGGTGACTATGGAATCTGTGCGGTAGATGCGGTCAGCGCTGGCCCCAAAATAAAGGACACAACTGCTCACGGCACGTCGATGGGTGGTTTCAACCTTGGAACCTTTACTGGACACTTTGAGGGCAACACCGCATCGGGTAATGGAGGCTATGGAGTCAAGGCGGTCGAAATCAAGCGTGGAGGTCAGGTGAAAGGGAATTTAGCATACCGTAATGCTGGCAAAGGCTTCTCATTTTCAGCCAACCTTGGAGAGTTTTCGAGAAATAAAGCCATCGACAACACCTGGGAGGGATATCCAGATGTTGCAAACGCAGGGACTGCTGTTGAAAACACTGGAAGCGGAAACCTTGCCGGCGCGAACGTTTACCCATACGCAACGGCGACTGTTTCCTCTGAGTCTACCACAAGCGCGGCGACCATGATGGCTTCGCAGAAGATGGAGGAACTCGCAAAAGAACCCGCACAAGCGCGGCGGAAAATGTTAGAAGCAAGTGCAACTCCAACGGTGAGCATTTCCGCTTCTCAGTCTGCGACCAGCTCGGTGAGCGTTTCGGCTTCTCAGTCTGCGACGAGCTCGGTGAGCGTTTCGGCTTCTCAGTCTGCGACGAGCTCGGTGAGCGTTTCGGCTTCTCAGTCTGCGACCAGCTCGGTCTCGCAGTCTGCGACGAGCTCGGTGAGCGTTTCGGCTTCTCAGTCTGCGACGAGCTCGGTGAGCGTTTCGGCTTCTCAGTCTGCGACGAGCTCGGTGAGCGTTTCGGCTTCTCAGTCTGCGACGAGCTCGGTTTCTCAGTCTGCGACTAGCTCTGTTAGTCAGACGGCGTCTCAGTCTGCGACGAGCTCGCTGAGCGTTTCGGCTTCTCAGTCTGCGACGAGCTCGGTGAGCGTTTCGGGCTCTCAGTCTGCGACGAGCTCGGTGAGCGTGTCGGCTTCTCAGTCTGCGACGAGCTCGGTGTCGCAGTCTGCGACGAGCTCGGTGAGCGTGTCGGCTTCTCAGTCTGCGACGAGCTCGGCGAGCGTGTCGGCTTCTCAGTCTGCGACGAGCTCGGTGAGCGTTTCGGCTTCTCAGTCTGCAACGAGCTCGGTGAGCGTTTCGGCTTCTCAGTCTGCGACTAGCTCGGTGAGCGTTTCGGCTTCTCAGTCTGCGACGAGCTCGGTGAGCGTTTCGGCTTCTCAGTCTGCGACGAGCTCGGTGAGCGTTTCGGCTTCTCAGTCTGCGACGAGCTCGGTGAGCGTGTCGGCTTCTCAGTCTGCGACGAGCTCGATTTCTCAGTCTACGTCCAGCTCGGTGAGCGTTTCGGCCTCTCAGTCTGCGACGAGCTCGGTGAGCGTTTCGGCTTCTCAGTCTGCGACCAGCTCGGTGAGCGTTTCGGCTTCTCAGTCTGCGACGAGCTCGGTGAGCGTTTCGGGCTCTCAGTCTGCGACGAGCTCGGTGAGCGTTTCGGCTTCTCAGTCTGCGACCAGCTCGGTGAGCGTTTCGGCTTCTCAGTCTGCGACCAGCTCGGTGAGCGTCTCGGCTTCTCAGTCTGCGACCAGCTCGGTGAGCGTTTCGGCTTCTCAGTCTGCGACCAGCTCGGTGAGCGTTTCGGCTTCTCAGTCTGCGACCAGCTCGGTGAGCGTTTCGGCTTCTCAGTCTGCGACGAGCTCCGTGAGTGTTTCGGCTTCTCAGTCTGCGACGAGCTCGGTGAGCGTTTCGGCTTCTCAGTCAGTGACCAGCTCGGTGTCGCAGTCTGCCACGAGCTCGGCAAGCGTTTCGGCTTCTCAGTCTGCGACGAGCTCGGTGAGCGTTTCGGCTTCTCAGTCTGCAACGAGCTCGGTGAGCGTTTCGGCTTCTCAGTCTGCGACTAGCTCGGTGAGCGTTTCGGCTTCTCAGTCTGCGACGAGCTCGGTGAGCGTTTCGGCGTCTCAGTCTGCGACGAGCTCGGTGAGCGTTTCCGCTTCTCAGTCTGCGACGAGCTCGGTGAGCGTTTCGGCTTCTCAGTCTTCGACGAGCTCGATTTCTCAGTCTACGACCAGCTCGGTGAGCGTTTCGGCTTCTCAGTCTGCGTCTAGCTCGGTGAGTGTTTCGGCTTCTCAGTCTGCGACGAGCTCGGTGAGCGTTTCGGCTTCTCAGTCTGCGACGAGCTCGGTGAGCGTTTCGGCTTCTCAGTCTGCGACGAGCTCGGTGAGCGTTTCGGCTTCTCAGTCTGCGACGAGCTCGGTGAGCGTTTCGGCGTCTCATTCTGCGACGAGCTCGGTGAGCGTTTCCGCTTCTCAGTCTGCGACCAGCTCCGTGAGCGTTTCGGCTTCTCAGTCTGCGACTAGCTCGGTGAGTGTTTCGGCTTCTCAGTCTGCGACCAGCTCGATTTCTCAATCTGGGACGAGCTCCGTGAGCGTTTCGGCTTCTCAGTCTGCGACGAGCTCGCTGAGCGTTTCGGCTTCTCAGTCTGCGACGGGCTCGGTGAGCGTTTCGGCTTCTCAGTCTGCGACGAGCTCGGTGAGCGTTTCGGCTTCTCAGTCTGCGACCAGCTCCATTTCTCAGTCTACCACGAGCTCGTTGAGCGTTTCGGCTTCTCAGTCTGCCACGAGCTCGGTGAGCGTTTCGGCTTCTCAGTCTGCGACGAGCTCGGTGAGCGTTTCGGCTTCTCAGTCTGCGACGAGCTCGGTGAGCGTTTCGGCTTCTCAGTCTGCGACGAGCTCGGTGAGCGTTTCGGCTTCTCAGTCTGCGACGAGCTCGGTGAGCGTTTCGGCTTCTCAGTCTGCGACGAGCTCGGTGAGCGTTTCGGCTTCTCAGTCTGCGACGAGCTCGGTGAGCGTTTCGGCTTCTCAGTCTGCGACGAGCTCGGTGAGCGTTTCGGCTTCTCAGTCTGCGACGAGCTCGGTGAGCGTTTCGGCTTCTCAGTCTGCGACGAGCTCGGTGAGCGTTTCGGCTTCTCAGTCTGCGACGAGCTCGGTGAGCGTTTCGGCTTCTCAGTCTGCGACGAGCTCGGTGAGCGTTTCGGCTTCTCAGTCTGCGACGAGCTCGGTGAGCGTTTCGGCTTCTCAGTCTGCGACGAGCTCGGTGAGCGTTTCGGCTTCTCAGTCTGCGACGAGCTCGGTGAGCGTTTCGGCTTCTCAGTCTGCGACGAGCTCGGTGAGCGTTTCGGCTTCTCAGTCTGCGACGAGCTCGGTGAGCGTTTCGGCTTCTCAGTCTGCGACGAGCTCGGTGAGCGTTTCGGCTTCTCAGTCTGCGACGAGCTCGGTGAGCGTTTCGGCTTCTCAGTCTGCGACGAGCTCGGTGAGCGTTTCGGCTTCTCAGTCTGCGACGAGCTCGGTGAGCGTTTCGGCTTCTCAGTCTGCGACGAGCTCGGTGAGCGTTTCGGCTTCTCAGTCTGCGACGAGCTCGGTGAGCGTTTCGGCTTCTCAGTCTGCGACGAGCTCGGTGAGCGTTTCGGCTTCTCAGTCTGCGACGAGCTCGGTGAGCGTTTCGGCTTCTCAGTCTGCGACGAGCTCGGTGAGCGTTTCGGCTTCTCAGTCTGCGACGAGCTCGGTGAGCGTTTCGGCTTCTCAGTCTGCGACGAGCTCGGTGAGCGTTTCGGCTTCTCAGTCTGCGACGAGCTCGGTGAGCGTTTCGGCTTCTCAGTCTGCGACGAGCTCGGTGAGCGTTTCGGCTTCTCAGTCTGCGACGAGCTCGGTGAGCGTTTCGGCTTCTCAGTCTGCGACGAGCTCGGTGAGCGTTTCGGCTTCTCAGTCTGCGACGAGCTCGGTGAGCGTTTCGGCTTCTCAGTCTGCGACGAGCTCGGTGAGCGTTTCGGCTTCTCAGTCTGCGACGAGCTCGGTGAGCGTTTCGGCTTCTCAGTCTGCGACGAGCTCGGTGAGCGTTTCGGCTTCTCAGTCTGCGACGAGCTCGGTGAGCGTTTCGGCTTCTCAGTCTGCGACGAGCTCGGTGAGCGTTTCGGCTTCTCAGTCTGCGACGAGCTCGGTGAGCGTTTCGGCTTCTCAGTCTGCGACGAGCTCGGTGAGCGTTTCGGCTTCTCAGTCTGCGACGAGCTCGGTGAGCGTTTCGGCTTCTCAGTCTGCGACGAGCTCGGTGAGCGTTTCGGCTTCTCAGTCTGCGACGAGCTCGGTGAGCGTTTCGGCTTCTCAGTCTGCGACGAGCTCGGTGAGCGTTTCGGCTTCTCAGTCTGCGACGAGCTCGGTGAGCGTTTCGGCTTCTCAGTCTGCGACGAGCTCGGTGAGCGTTTCGGCTTCTCAGTCTGCGACGAGCTCGGTGAGCGTTTCGGCTTCTCAGTCTGCGACGAGCTCGGTGAGCGTTTCGGCTTCTCAGTCTGCGACGAGCTCGGTGAGCGTTTCGGCTTCTCAGTCTGCGACGAGCTCGGTGAGCGTTTCGGCTTCTCAGTCTGCGACGAGCTCGGTGAGCGTTTCGGCTTCTCAGTCTGCGACGAGCTCGGTGAGCGTTTCGGCTTCTCAGTCTGCGACGAGCTCGGTGAGCGTTTCGGCTTCTCAGTCTGCGACGAGCTCGGTGAGCGTTTCGGCTTCTCAGTCTGCGACGAGCTCGGTGAGCGTTTCGGCTTCTCAGTCTGCGACGAGCTCGGTGAGCGTTTCGGCTTCTCAGTCTGCGACGAGCTCGGTGAGCGTTTCGGCTTCTCAGTCTGCGACGAGCTCGGTGAGCGTTTCGGCTTCTCAGTCTGCGACGAGCTCGGTGAGCGTTTCGGCTTCTCAGTCTGCGACGAGCTCGGTGAGCGTTTCGGCTTCTCAGTCTGCGACGAGCTCGGTGAGCGTTTCGGCTTCTCAGTCTGCGACGAGCTCGGTGAGCGTTTCGGCTTCTCAGTCTGCGACGAGCTCGGTGAGCGTTTCGGCTTCTCAGTCTGCGACGAGCTCGGTGAGCGTTTCGGCTTCTCAGTCTGCGACGAGCTCGGTGAGCGTTTCGGCTTCTCAGTCTGCGACGAGCTCGGTGAGCGTTTCGGCTTCTCAGTCTGCGACGAGCTCGGTGAGCGTTTCGGCTTCTCAGTCTGCGACGAGCTCGGTGAGCGTTTCGGCTTCTCAGTCTGCGACGAGCTCGGTGAGCGTTTCGGCTTCTCAGTCTGCGACGAGCTCGGTGAGCGTTTCGGCTTCTCAGTCTGCGACGAGCTCGGTGAGCGTTTCGGCTTCTCAGTCTGCGACGAGCTCGGTGAGCGTTTCGGCTTCTCAGTCTGCGACGAGCTCGGTGAGCGTTTCGGCTTCTCAGTCTGCGACGAGCTCGGTGAGCGTTTCGGCTTCTCAGTCTGCGACGAGCTCGGTGAGCGTTTCGGCTTCTCAGTCTGCGACGAGCTCGGTGAGCGTTTCGGCTTCTCAGTCTGCGACGAGCTCGGTGAGCGTTTCGGCTTCTCAGTCTGCGACGAGCTCGGTGAGCGTTTCGGCTTCTCAGTCTGCGACGAGCTCGGTGAGCGTTTCGGCTTCTCAGTCTGCGACGAGCTCGGTGAGCGTTTCGGCTTCTCAGTCTGCGACGAGCTCGGTGAGCGTTTCGGCTTCTCAGTCTGCGACGAGCTCGGTGAGCGTTTCGGCTTCTCAGTCTGCGACGAGCTCGGTGAGCGTTTCGGCTTCTCAGTCTGCGACGAGCTCGGTGAGCGTTTCGGCTTCTCAGTCTGCGACGAGCTCGGTGAGCGTTTCGGCTTCTCAGTCTGCGACGAGCTCGGTGAGCGTTTCGGCTTCTCAGTCTGCGACGAGCTCGGTGAGCGTTTCGGCTTCTCAGTCTGCGACGAGCTCGGTGAGCGTTTCGGCTTCTCAGTCTGCGACGAGCTCGGTGAGCGTTTCGGCTTCTCAGTCTGCGACGAGCTCGGTGAGCGTTTCGGCTTCTCAGTCTGCGACGAGCTCGGTGAGCGTTTCGGCTTCTCAGTCTGCGACGAGCTCGGTGAGCGTTTCGGCTTCTCAGTCTGCGACGAGCTCGGTGAGCGTTTCGGCTTCTCAGTCTGCGACGAGCTCGGTGAGCGTTTCGGCTTCTCAGTCTGCGACGAGCTCGGTGAGCGTTTCGGCTTCTCAGTCTGCGACGAGCTCGGTGAGCGTTTCGGCTTCTCAGTCTGCGACGAGCTCGGTGAGCGTTTCGGCTTCTCAGTCTGCGACGAGCTCGGTGAGCGTTTCGGCTTCTCAGTCTGCGACGAGCTCGGTGAGCGTTTCGGCTTCTCAGTCTGCGACGAGCTCGGTGAGCGTTTCGGCTTCTCAGTCTGCGACAGCTCGGTGAGCGTTTCGGCTTCTCAGTCTGCGACGAGCTCGGTGAGCGTTTCGGCTTCTCAGTCTGCGACGAGCTCGGTGAGCGTTTCGGCTTCTCAGTCTGCGACGAGCTCGGTGAGCGTTTCGGCTTCTCAGTCTGCGACGAGCTCGGTGAGCGTTTCGGCTTCTCAGTCTGCGACGAGCTCGGTGAGCGTTTCGGCTTCTCAGTCTGCGACGAGCTCGGTGAGCGTTTCGGCTTCTCAGTCTGCGACGAGCTCGGTGAGCGTTTCGGCTTCTCAGTCTGCGACGAGCTCGGTGAGCGTTTCGGCTTCTCAGTCTGCGACGAGCTCGGT
>WBZZ01005365.1:0-2500 GCA_019918135.1 Paulinella micropora
AATAAGGAATTAACCTACTCCCTTAGTACCCGTTTGCCTTCTCCACCGCTATCCACGTCCCGACCGCTGGCTCCGACGCCTGTACCACCGCAATCACTGCAGGCCTGAAGCTGATGATGCGCGATAATAGCTGCAGCCATCTGTCGTTTCGTCTGGCCCTCACTTTGCAACCCGTGCTCTCGGCAAAATTTCACCAGAACGGGCCGGGTCATTTTGGTGGCCAGCGTCTTTGCCTGAAGACCCTCCCGCTGCAACAGTAGCTCGATGGTGTACTGCCTTGCTGGTCGCCGTCCGCCCGACTGGGCACTTTCTTTGCCAGTCCGTGCGCCCTGCGCCTTGCGGGTCCATGGACCTTTCATACCTCCTTGCCGCTCGGGCCTTGTCACGGGCGCGTTTGGAAGGACGTCCTCCCTGTTGCGGGCGCTCGAAGTTGCTCTGCAACCCGGAATGTGCAGCTCAGGAGCATCTTGCTTTCGAACTGGCCTTTCCAAATAATGCGATTAGCCCTTACAAAGGTCGCTGAAGCCTTCGCGTTTGTGCAAAACCCAGAGTCACCCTGGGCCACACACACCTGGGGTAGGGGGAGGGGAGGGAGAGAGACAGAGAGAGAGGAAGAGAGAAAAAAAGAATGGGGGGGGGGGTGGACCTCTCTCGTGGTGAGGAGTTTCCCGTGCGATCACTATCCCTGCTTCCCACTTCCTGTCTCCCTTTGCGTCTATGAAAGAATACCTAATTGAGCAGCAGTCACGAATTCCCCTTGCTTTGACACCATTCACAACTGTCGAAATGTCTGGGCTTTCGTTGGTAGGCTCCCCGCCGGAGAAATCCCGAAGAACCATATCTTTTATGGAGGACAATAATACACCTAGTATCGGGATCGTCTCCGAACAGTCTGGCAAAGTCTTCCGGTTTAGAAAAGGGCTGGTTGCTGTCGAGCTGGTGCTTCCAAGCAATGGCTTTCAGAGCGTTGCCCAGAATATCTATTACAGTAACCACATGTAACTCTGATTGTGGAGAGAGAGAGAGAGCGCGCGCGCGCGAGAGAGAGAGAGAGAGAGAGAGAGAGCGCGCGCGAGAGAGAGAGAGAGAGACGGAACTGTCAGTAACGCAGACAGAGAGAAATTGTGGTAACAGTAACAATAGTAGTAGTAGTAGTAGTAGGTAGGGTTTCTGGGCCGCATCGAGAATAAGCTCCTGAGGTTTATTTTCTTTTTTTTCTTTTTTTGTCCACACCAGCTTATCCTCGACTGCCGGTAGAGGGTTTCTGGGCCGGATGGAATACATGCTGCTGAGGTTTATTTTCCTTGTTTTCTTTTTTGGTCCACAGCAGCTTGTCTTCCACTGCCAGTAGCGAGCACTAAGTTTTTTGTTTTTCTTCCCGGGTACTGTAAAAAGAGAGAGAGAGAGAAAGAGAGAGAGAGAGAGAGGTGGCACAATGTTATCAACAATGCTAGCGGCGTGGTTGGGACATAATGAGTCATGCTGCACCTCCACCTCAGTCTTGTCGCGGAGCTGGGTGCTGTGCTTTAGCACTTGCTGGTAGAGGCCGGTCAACCAATTGATGAGACCGTAATTGTTGAGGCTGGATCCATTGTCTCCTGAGATTTGAATGATTCGCCTCAACACCAGACACAACACCAGTCATAGCAATAATTCTAAGTAATACTAAGAAAACTGAATAGCAAGACAACGCAATATTCAAAGTAAAAGAACAAGCAAGTGAATGTTCAGTGGCATACCCAAGACGCCAGATATTCTTTACTGTGAAAAGGTAGTTGAGCACCCAGACGTAAATAATGGCTGTCTGTTCGCCTTACAAAACAAAATTGAAAGGTGGCCATGGTTGAAGTTGTCACGTACTCACAACAAGTGATACCTTGGCCCCAGAACAAGTAATTGAGTTGTCTCGGGTTGATTGCACCCAGGACCTCCATGAACAATAAAACGATGTCCAGCAACCAGAACTGAGAGCCATCTAGCGCGTAGAACCAACGTAGTCTGCAAAAAGCTACGTACGTATACAAGGAACGCAAGCACAGTTAGACCGAGCAGAAATATCGACATCATATCACGTTCAAGAACAGTACCTGTGCATGCAATCCTGATATCATATGACGCCCCCACTCAGCCACGAAAGGTTATATGGTAGCCATCTGACTCTCGTGGATGCTGAACTTCTCAATCACCTTCCGTGAGGACTCGATCTGCTCCTTGAGCTTTCCGATGGTTGCTCCGGACTTATTGTTGATTGCAGCGTCCGCCAGCTTCCTCTGCAGTCTCGGAAGTTCTGCCTTATCCTTGGTGCCAGAGACACAGGGTGGACAATACTAATACTTTGGTGTCTTCGTGGTTCCATAAAATAAAACCCAGCGCCTTTGCCCTGTCAAGTATGTACCAAACCGACATAGCCGTGCCGATGGAAAGCCGGCAAGCGCTGCATGAATTCGTTGTACCTGGGTCTATTTTTCTCTTCCAGCATGGATTTATCAATGGTTTTGAT
>WBZZ01005365.1:5000-74967 GCA_019918135.1 Paulinella micropora
TGGTGACAGTCAACGGGTACTGAGTGCATACATACATACATACATACAATATTACATACATACATACATACGACGACAAGAAAAAAAACCATAGATAGTATATATATATATATGTATATATATATTTATTTATTTATTTATTTATACATATATGTTGTGCTTACTTGTTGCCGTTTCCGGTTCTTGCTTTCTCTCTCTCTCTCTCTCTCTCTCTCTCTCTCTCTTTCTTCCAAAAATAATATTGCATTTTATCAATATAAATATTTCCAGATTTCAAAAACATATTGAGGATGTCAATAAATATCTATCTATCTATCTATCTATCTATCTATCTATCTATCTATCTATCTATCTATCTATCTATCTATTGCTGTTTCCAGGTGCGTCGATTGCAGGGTGCTCCTTGACGAGTTTGCGCTCGGTTTTCAGACAGACTCGAGCCGTCTTGATTGGGAAGAGAGAGCCTCAATTCACCGGGCAGTGCACCAATTACGTCGCTCGCGATCGCGCTAGGCCTGCTAATGACCGACCAGGCTACCGCTTTGGTTTCCGAAGCTTCGCTGGACTCCGAGTCGCGCCCGGCTGCACCTAGCGATACCGTAGATAGTATTGCAAGTAAACTCCTTACACACCCCACGCATCCATGCATATAGCCAATAGTGTAATTTTTTTTGTGTATCATGGTAGAGCCTTCTGCCTCGAAGTCCGCATCCCAAGCAAGTGCAGAAGAGGTCAGCAAGGAGGAAGAAGACGTCCTCCAAGACAAAGAAGAAGAGGTCTTTCGGATCAAACAAATTATCGCGTTTGAGCCCAACTACAATCGCAACTGCTTTCTGCACCTTTGCTGGTGGGAAGGCACTGATAGAGACGATACGACCAGGTCTCAAATTTAGATATCCACTGCTTGTCTAAGGAGTACTTACGTGTGTTTTGCAGGCAGACACTGTCTGACATCAAGACGTGGGACACATCTACAGGAAGATGAACGAGTCCTTACGCGTTACAAAAAGTTGTTTGCTTCTCTACCGAACCCTAAGGATTGCAAGGTTAATCACCGCTACTATATAGATCAAGAGCAAAAGGTGCATAAGGTGTGGACGCTCCCAGATGAACCATGGGTGCATGAGGATAAGCGCAAGCAGAAAGGTCGAAAGGGCAAGGGCGAAAGAAAAGGTAAGCGCAAGCGCAGAAGTGGAAGTGTCTCAAGCTCAAGCGCAACCAGTTCCAACAAGCGTGGAAAATTAGTTGATGAAAGTTCTGAAGACTCTGCCCCCGTCTCTCCTCAGAAGCCTAAGGAGTCCGAAAGCCTGAGGAGCCTGCGGCCCAGCCTACAAAGCCTGAGGAGCCTTCGGACAAGCTTACGCCTGAGAAGCCTGCGGCCCTTCCCCAGGATGCTCAGCCTGAGAAGCCTAAGGAGCCCGAGAAGCCTAAGAAGCCTGCGGCCCAGCCTACAAAGCCTGAGAAGCCTTCGGACAAGCTTACGCCTGAGAAGCCTGCGGCCCAGCTTGCGCAGCCTGTGCTGCCTGAGAAGCTTGTGCCACGTAAGAAAGCTGCGCCCCTGCCTGAGCAAGGGAAGGGTACGGCCCTGCCTGCGAAGCCTGAGCAACTTAAGAAGCGTGCGGCCCGGCCTGCGAAGCCTGAGCAACTTAAGAAGCCTGCGGCCCAGCCTGCGAAGCCTGAGGAACCTGAGAAGCCTGCGGCCCAGCCTGCGAAGCCTGAGCAACCTAAGAAGCCTGAGTCTGACCAACCTGAGAGGCATGAGCAACCTGACAAGCACACGGCCCCGCAGGCAGAAAAGCTATTGCAAGAACTAGCCACCCTGAAGCAGGCCCATGCGAACCTGCAGCAGCAACTTAGCTGGAATTCGCAAACCTTAAAAGGCTCGTTTGTGGCGCCACAGGCAGCCAAAACTTCTTCTTCTTCTTCTTCTTCTTCTTCTTCTTCTTCTTCTTCCTCCTCCTCATCATCATTATCATCATCCTCATCCTCTTCTTCTGCTCGCTCCTCCGCTCTCTTGTCTGGGTTTTCTTTTTCTCCTCCTCTCAGTCCTCTTGTTCCTCTGTTTTCTCGTGGTAGTCCGCTTTCGCAGCAGATTTCACAGCAGATTTCACGGAAGACGCTTTTAATTCTCCTTTAAGTTTGCGCAAGGGCATGGGCGCGGAGGAAAAGGATAAGGAAGAAGAACGCACGGAGCTGAGAAAGGATGAGGCCAACAAACCTATCCCTCAGGAGCTCTAACAGGAGATGAAAGAGGCATATTCTGTGATCGACGCATGGAAACAACGAAAGGACTTGCATGCAACGAAAGACTTTGTCTTTGGAACCAAAGAGAATAAGTTCAACCTGAGGTTTGTGGACGCATATCTCGTGCCGTTCAAATTTGCTGTTGGTGGTCGCAAAGGCATCATGCAGATCCCAGTAAACGACCAAATGCACATTTCGTCGTTGGATCGTTACTTGGTTCTTGGCACGATTGTGGAAGACCTGGCTGCGGACAAGTGGGCAGTACTCTGCGGCTCAGCTCTCTCTCACAACGAAGTGCATGGTCTTGTGACCAAAGCGGATCTTTCTGATTTGGAGACAGTCGTCCTGCTGCACATTGACTTCATCAAGCGGGACCTAAAATGTGGTTTCGTCACTGAGCCAGAAGCGGGGCGCTTGCTTGTGCGTTTGGCAAAGGTATTTGTTGACTCAAGAAGACAAGTTGTTGCTCAATCGACTTGAGGTTCGATCCACTGTAGGAGGCGATGTCAACGGTAGCGGTCAAGATCGACTCAGCAGTAGCGGTACGGCTGGCTCCAAGGGCTCCAAGGGCTCCAAAGGCTCGAGGAAGAGCAAGGCCGACCAGGACAAACCTGAGAAAATTGTCACCAAGGCGACGCACGCCGACCCTATTCCTGCTCAGGCTGACTGGGTGGCGGAGGTTCAGCGGGTCGTGCGGGTTGAGGTCCAAAAAGAAGTGGAGCGGTTTCTCAAGGATGAGATCCCCAGAGTACGCAACTATCAGGAAAGGTTTCACCAAGAGGGAGGCCAAGTTATAAAGCGAGGTAGAGGCTAAGGTAAAGAAGCTCGTCGGACGGAGCTCAAGCACACGAAAGTGGAAGATCCAGGTCCAGAAGCAGAAGCAAGCAAGGAGCCCGAGGCCGAAGAGGACGGGTCCGACGGAGATACCACAGACGAATGGCCGGGTGGGTACTGCAATAGATGCGCGGACAAAATTGTGGGGTCCAAATACACTTGCGTGGATCCTGAGGAGCGATGCGAAGACTTTGATGTGTGCGAGGCATGCGAGGCTAACTACTTTCATGAACACCCCATGCAGAAGTACAAGGTTGACATCTCACCGGAAGCCATCAAAGGGTACAACGCGAAGGAGCGCAGCAGCAAGAAGAAGACGTCCAAAATAGGTAACAACGTTTTGTCTTGTTGACTGCCTCTAAGGATAGACTTTCGTGGTAGGTGGCAAGGGCAAGACCAAGAGCAAGAGCAAGAAAAACACTCGATCTGATTCAGCGAAGGTTAAGAAAAACGTCAGTGTCAAGAAGGAAAACAAGCGTCGTCCTGGTCCTGTTTCTCCTCCCCCTTCTTCTTCCTCTTCCTCTTCCTCTTCTTCCTCCTCCTCTTCCTCTTCTTTCTCCTCTAGTTTGTCTTGTTCATCTTCATCCTCCTCATCTTCTTCGAGTTCTTCTCCTGGGTCGCGCGCTCCAGCTTCTGATTTGGGTCTCCCCAAGGCAAAGCCTCTTGAGCCAATATTTCACGGGATTATGTGTGCTATGTGCTAAGTTGATCCCATAACGGGGTATGTGATGAAGTGCGAGCAGTGCCCCGGTTACAGCTTATGTCCCGATTGTGTTAATCGAAGCAGGCACGACGTCTCGCACACCCTCGTCATGAAGAGAACTCCCCTGGAAGCAGCACAGACCGAGCAGAGCACTTCTGCATGACTGGCAGTCCATCAAGGTCCTCCAATGGAAGTGCGAGCTGCACTCAAATTCCATGGTGTGTCGGAAGACGTAGTGACCCTGCGGTGGGCGGGTTTCGGTTTAGTCATGCTTTTTGGCAGGGATTTTTCACCAGGACCACCCAGTAGAATAGCTGGTTTTGAGTTAAAATTGTACTTGCTCTTGTAACCTTTTTATTCGTACGCTAATGACAGAATACAATTTAATGATCGAGCCCAGACCGTCCGATCTCGTCGGAGTGGTGGGGGAAAACGGGAAAGGATCTAGGCTCAACTACTTTCGACTCTCACTGTTTGCTAACAGAGAAATTACAAAGTGAGGGGCGAGACTGTGGACTTGTCGCACAGACTCGCCAACCAAACATGAGATTCGAAACTGACGCGAAACGCCAGGGCTCCTACTTGTACTAAACGGGTGGAGGAGGGTGTGTGGATGGCGCAAGTCATAATAAGTAACACTGTGTGGAGGAGGGTGTGTGGATGGCGCAAACTATAACTAGTCACATCGGGTGGAGGAGGGGAAAGTGGACGGTACAGCCCGGGGAGCCGGCTCCTAACACTAGGGACGAGCGCAGCGCGGATAAACAGATGCAGATAACAAAACACCGCGCCGCGCAGGACACGAGCCGCACTTACAATTGCTGACAGGGCACTGCCTAAAACGAACGAGACGACAGACAAAGCAACAAGGATAGACAAAACAAACAAGGGTGTGGGTGGGTGGGAGTTTTCAGAAAGCTGGGAAGACGATCTTCCCAGCTTTCTGAAAACAACGAAGCATATAAAAGGGACGGACTTTGAGGAAGTGAATTTGAGGAAGTGTAAAATTTGCGCCGGCTTCGCCGGCGCGGGCCGGCCGGCTAAACGTAAAAAAGTAACAGCTCCATAAATTTTAACGTTGGTTAACCCCGGCCTCCGGCCGGCGCTAACCTTAATTAAAATTGTACTTGCTTTTGTAACTTTTTTATTCGTACGCTAATGACAGAATACAATTTAATGATCGAGCCCAGACCGTCCGATCTCGTCGGAGTGGTGGGGAAAAACTGGAAAGGATCTAGGCTCAACTTCTTTCGACTCTCACTGTTTGCTAACAGAGAAATTACAAAGTGAGGGGCGAGACTGTGGAC
Source organism: Paulinella micropora (assembly GCA_019918135.1). Classification (NCBI taxonomy): domain Eukaryota; phylum Cercozoa; class Imbricatea; order Euglyphida; family Paulinellidae; genus Paulinella; species Paulinella micropora. The sequence continues at coordinate 10,089 of WBZZ01005365.1, forward strand.
TTGTCGCACAGACTCGCCAACCAAACATGAGATTCGAAACTGACGCGAAACGCCCTCCCCTACGGAGTGAGCATAGAGCCTCGCGGATCCCCCCATGGCCTTTTGCTCTGTGATCAGCTCTGCCATTCGTGCGCCGACGTATAAGCGGAAGCAGTTTGACGACCACCTGCCCGTCCTCATGACAGCCGTGTCTGAGGCACCTACTGAGAACAGCCGAGCCGCGCCGCCCCGCCGCAAGGAGATGCCGTTGAAACGTGCAGCCGTGGGGACGTTCGCCTTCTGCAGGAGAAATCGCATGACGTCACCCCCCGGTGCCTGGCTGACGGTCAACCTAGGAGCGGTGTACCGGCTGCGCGCGGTGGGGATCCGGCCCGCAGCGGGCAGTGCGCAGGACACCGCCCCACAGAACATGAGCGTGTACGCCGCCCTGTACGCCATGAGCCTCTACGCCAGCTACTGGGGCAGTCTGCGCAAGCACGACTGGCTCAACGCGGCCGAGCCGGACCTGATCTGGTTCGAGCTGCCCCCGCGGCCGGCCCAGCTAGTGATGTTCGCGGTCCACTCGGTCGGCAACCCGGCCAACAATACCGCCCGGCGCGCGTCAGTCAAGCTCAACCAGCTGAGCTTCGACACGGCGGACAGCCTCGTGCCCCTCCAGCCCTGGTCCGCCACCGATATAGGCGTGCGCGTGGCCGTGTCCAGCCAGCACGCCAGCTACCCAGCCTGCACGGCGGCCAAGACCTTTGACTACGAAACCGCCACGGACTGCTCGGCCTGGTACAGCGCGCCCGGCTATGACCCGGTCACTGGCCGCTACGTGGGCGCGCGCGGCCGCGCCATCGGCGGCTGGGTCTTTCCGGGCGAGCACGTGACGTACGACCTGGGCGCGGCCTACACACTGACGCGCGTGGCCCTGTTGGTGCGCTACGACGCACACGTCAGCGGGCCCAACAACCTGACGCTGGGGATCAGCAACCAGTCACTGGACGGCCCCTTCCAGCTGTGGCAGTCGGGGGTGTGGTGGCAGTGGCAGGCGGACCAGCACGGCCGGGCCTGGTGGTTCGACCCCGGCAACGTCGTCACGGGCCGCTTCGTGACGATGGTGGTGCAGCAGGTGGGCAACGGGACGCAGGGGTCCGATGGCCTGGTGCTGCACGAGCTCTTCTTCGACACAACCGGCGTGGCCGCCGGCGACTGCGGCAGCAGCGCCATGTTGTGCGACAACCGGCCCGGCACGTACGCCTGCGGCCTGGGCCAGGACTGCCAGTCCTGGGGTTGCCCCGCGGGCTACCAGTGCGCCGCAAGCCCCGGGGGGGTGCTGTACACCACGGCCAGCGTGACCCCGAGCCCGAGCGTCACCCCGAGCTTCAGCCCAACGCGCAGCGTGACCCCAACCGTGACGCCCAGCTGCACACGGCTCGTCAACTTCGACTTTTACGTAGGCGCCTACATGCCCGTCGACCAGCAGAACTGGGTCATCGTCAACACCTCCACCTACAACCCGCCCTTTATCGCTTATAATTGCCCTAAGTTGGTCAACAAAACCAACTGGCTCGGAGGCTATACCCAGACGTACCTGCTCAGTATCACGACAAGTTGGACCGGTCTGCCTGAACTGGTGCGGGTCTATTGCCAGGACGTCCTGGGCGGCTGGAACTTCAACCTGGGGTTTGTGTGCCAGCGGTACTCGTGCTAGGTGCCTCATCCCCTCCCCCTTCAGCGAACGCGAGGGTGGGGGTCCACGTCCGCCTCCCCGCCGTTCAGAAGCACGGGCGGGGGAGGCCAAGCGTGTGCCGGCGGTACTGGTGCTAGGCGCCCCCCCCCCCCCCCCTCCCGTGTCCTCCCGGCGAGCGCAGGGAACTGCGCCCGAGCGCGGACGCGTGGCTGGCGCACGCGGGTGGGCGGCGCCCGCCCCCCCCCCCCCCCCCCCCCGTGCCCGCTGGGGCGCCGGGGGGGGGGGGCGCCAGGGGCGCGTGGGCCCCAGCCACCGGGAGGGGGGCACCCCGGCACCCTGTGTCTCGTCTTTCCTCCACCAGAATCCGCCGTCCGGGCGCCGCGTGCTGTGTGGCAGGGCATGGAGCCCCCTCCCCCCCCCCGCTGCCCGGCTGGGTCGACCCGCCGGGACCCGACGAGCCGGAACCGCCGGGGCGCCCGTTAGTGGACAAGGCGGGGAGGCAAGACTCGCTACGCGTACCAGGGGCCGAGCCCAGGTGCCTGTCGGGGCGCTTTGGCGTGCCGGGCAGGTTCGACCCCCGGTGCACCTCGTCTCCCGTCCCCTGCCTCGTTTTGTCGCCTGAGGTGGCGACCAAGCTTTTACGCAGCTTGCTCTGGGCTTTCGTGCTGGGCGGCGGCTCGTGGGGCGTGGTCGCTAGCCTGCAGGAGGTGTGCGGCGGCGGCCAGCCCCCTTGCGCCTGTTGGTCGTGCGATCTGAGGCGCGTGTTGCGCTGCTGGCACGACCTCGACGGCTGTTGGTGCTGGAAGTGCAAGGTGAGGGACCGCTTCCCCGAGAGACGGTTGCTGGTGTACGCCGAGGGCGGAGAAGAAGACGAACGCACCCACTTGCTCGAGCTCGGCTCCCAGATTGCGGCACGGCTGGACCTGGGCTTCTGGAGCTCCGACGCGGCCTGGGAGAAAACCGGCTTGTCCAGGCTGTGCCGGGAGCGGCCGGCCTGGCTCGAGCAGCTGGAGCCACTCTGCGAAGCGCTGGGGTGGCAGAGCCAGTGGCAGGAGGCGGTACGCGGGGGGCGCCGCCCGGCCGGGGCCGGGAGCCGCCGGCCCAGACGTTTGCTGGCTGTGCTATCGGAGCCAGGGCCTCTGCCCGCGCCTGCCGTGCGTGCCTGCGGTACTATTAGGCAAGCTGGGCCTGCCCGACCAAGCGAAGCTTTGCGCACAAGAGGGCTGGGACGGAGTGGGCCTGGCCGGCGCCCCGGAGACGCGCCAGGGGGCGCTGGCCTGCTACTTGCAAAAGCAACGCGGCCTACTGCAACGCTTGTCCTGCCACAACATTTGGTGGATCAGGTATGACTCTCGAGGGGAAGTGGCCCTGCAGCCCCGCCACGACGTGTTCCATGGTTTCGCCAAAACCACCGCCTGCCTGGACAGCCTGTGTGCCCTGGTCGACAGGGCCGAGCCGGCCAGGACGGGCCAGCCGCGGGGTCGGGACTGTGCTTTCTGCTACTGGGGCAGCGACGGAAAAAGGATGTGTGTCTTCTTAGCGCACGGGCCGGACGGCTCCGCTCTCAGGGACGAATGCCAGAGGTGGCAGCAAGAGAGGGGCTTTGTGTGTACCTTGGCCGAGTACTTGCACCCGATGGCGGTGATCAGCTGGGGCGAGAAGCACTCGCTCGCCGGCAGCCCAACTACCAGCCAGGGCCGGGCCGCGCGCCGTGTCGTCAGCATGCTACAATCGGCACAGTCGAGGGCTGGCCCGGGGGCTAGGGAGGGCCGCAGCGTCCAGTGGCCCCGGCCGCACCGGCTGTTGGACGGGCTGCTGGTGCCGGGCGGCGAGGTTTTCGCTTATGATGGCTTCCAGATCTACCAGCCCGTGCTGCTGTATTTCTCGCAGAACGACCATGCATAGCCGGCCCCCCACCGGAGGGGGGGAGGAGAAAGCTGTTACGTTGCTTGACCAAGCGGTAGTTTGAATGGGGGGGGGGGGGCAGATCTACACGAAGCTAAGACGGGAAGAAGAAGCTACGACACGCCAGTCTTCGGCACGGGTGGGTTCTGGTAGAAGAAGCCAGGGACCGTGCGGGCCGGGGTTCGCCGAGCTCCGCAACACACCGAAATCTGACCGACCGGGCTGGCTAGCCGTTGGCCACTGTTTTTGTTAAAGGGTTTTAGTTGATTTCCGGTAACTTGTTAGTTGGTTCTTTTACCGCCCGTTTGTGTTAGCTGCCAAGTTTCGTACAAGCTTGAGAGTTTTATTGAATAAAAATGAATCTAGCTGGAAAAAGAAATGGGTCTAACTGGCAAGGATTGGAGGTACACCACGAGAGCGAAGCGGTTCTGGCCAAGCTCCAGCACACCGGCGACTCGCACGGAACTGAGCTTATTCGGCCCCGGACAAGGCCGAGGTCCGGTTCAGCTGCTGCCCGAACTCGTCAAGCTCCGAACACTGACGATGGACCTAGATATTCTAAACGAGGACCTAAGCAAGCTGCAGACACTGATCAACCTGCGCACGCTAGTGCTCAGCGTCTCCGGGCCCACCTCTATTGACGACGAGGGGCTGGCCTCCTTAGCCAGCCTCACTGCACTGGAGGAGCTAACTCTGTGCTGGGCTCAGGATATCACGGGCGAAGGGCTAGCTAGTCTAGGGCCCCTATTGCGGCTGCGCAAGCTAGTCCTCCGGCGCTGCGGCCTGACGGACTAGGGGCTGGCTGCTCTGCCGTCCCTGGGCAACCTGCGGCACCTCGACCTGGCGGAGTCTATCAACCTCAAGGCAGACCTGAAAGTGCTGTCGGGCCTGGCCGGGCTGCAGGAGCTGCACCTCGGCGGCTGCACCAACCTCACCGACGCGGGGCTCGCCTCGCTGGGGCGCCACTGCAACCTGCGGGTGCTGAGCTTGTACGGCTGTAGCCAGCTCACGGGTACAGGGCTACCTCGCCTGCGCTCGTTAGTGGAGTTAAACCTCGAGGGGTGCACGGGCCTCACGGACCAGGGGCTGGACCGCCTAGGCCCGCTGCCCGGCCTACGACGGCTAAGGCTGGGCGACAAGTCCAGCCCGGCGAGATTCACGGCGGCTGGCGTCAGAGCGCTCTGGCCCAAGCTGCCCGGCCTCGAGGAGCTACACCTCTACGTCGCTCCCGTCCCGGCCTGGACTCTCGGCCCCGTCGAAGGCGGGGCGCTGGAGACGTTGTCCCAGTGCACCCAGCTCGAGAAGCTGGTAGTGAGCCTGCAGAATGTGGCTGGGACGCTGCCACACCTTACACTCCCCTCTGGCCTGCGGGAGGTGGGGGTGGAGGGCCTGCAGACCTTGTACAACAAGGATCTGAAGCGACTGCTGAAGCGGCTACGACCGTTGGAGCGATTGCGGGTACTGCAGCTACAAAGCGCGCCTGAGCCGGCCGGCCGCCGCGTCACACACACGTGGCTCTGGCACCTGCTCGACTCGCTGCCAGGGCTACGACGCTTGGGGGTCAGTGGCTCCCTGGTTTCCGTAGCCGGCCCGCAAGCGCAGCACAACCAGGCAATAGCGAGGCGGTAGTACGGCTCCTGCAGTAGCCAACGCGAGGAGGGGGCGAGGCGGAGAATACCCGCCGGGGCCTGGACTTCTCGCGGCCGCGGCCGCGAGGCAGGCGGGCGCGCGTGAGTGCAGGCCCGTGTGGTGGAACACCTTGTGCAGCAAGGGGCGGGGCCAGCGTGGGGAACCGGTCGAAAGCTCCCTACGTGGCCAGCGCCCGCAACAGCCACTTGGAGGCCAGGGCTTGCGTAGTCCACACCGCCGGACCGGCAGGCGAGCAGGAACACCGTGGCCTGGTACCCGGTGCCCGCGCCTAGCACTAGCCGGGCCGCGGGCGTAGCGTCGGGCACGTCATGCCGGGCCTTGTCTCGCTTGGGACCCGATCGAGGGAGCAGGGCGTGGTTGTTAATGCAGAGCGGAGAGTTTGTGGGGAGGAGGGGGCTGCCGTCTGCTAAGCGCTCGCCCCCCGCGCGCGCCGCGGCGCGGGAGGCTGCGCGCGCGCCGCTCATCCCCCCCCCCCTCACCGGCGCGCACCGACGGCGCGCGCGGGGGGGAGGCGCCCCCCCCCCCCTCGCAACCGCGCCGTGGCGCACGCGAGGATTGCGGCGCTCTCGCTCCCCTGGAGGCTTCCCCCCCCCTCCGGGCGGGGGGGGGGGGGCTCCACGCGCGGGGGGGGGGGGGGGGGAGAGGGGGAGGGAAAGGGGGCGCGGGGGAGCGCAGGGCGAGGCGGGGCACGGGAGCGGGGGAGGGGGGCGCCCCCCCCCGCGCGCGTGCGGGCCCCCGCCCCCGCCCGCGCCCCCTCCCCTCCTCCTCCCCCCGTGGGCACCAAAAGTTCTCAGCGTCCCTGCCGCCAGGAGAGCAGCAGCAGCGTCCTCCCTCTCGCGTGTCGATACCGCAGGAGGTGTCCCGCCCCCCTCCCCACCGCCGCCCACACCCCTCCCTCGCTTCCCCCCCCCCCCCCCCCACTTTTCCCCCGCGCTCCTCGCCCGGCCCGTTACGCTAGGCCCTGTCGGACGCCAGCGACCACCATGTCGACGGCGGGCGCCGTGGACGGTGGGAGCCACAGCAGCAGTGTACTGTCCCGAATTCGCCAGACTGTCCCGAATACGCCAGGGGGTGAACATTCCCGAATTCGCCAAAAAGTGAAAACTTATTTTCAACACAACTCAGTCAAACGTGCTCCTTTTCACCTCAAACTTTCACTAAATTCATCGCAATTGAATTCTCCACAAAAAAGTTTTCAACCTCATTTTCATGACTTAGGTTGAGGTGGGCCCCCTACGTCGAGGTCGGGTTCACCTGTTTCCAGTACAGCTCGCCCAGACTTGCTCCTTCCCGCCCCAAACTTTCACCACGACTTCCTCCCCACACTTCCCACCACACGTAACACGCAGGACCCTATTTCGTGACTTAGGTTGAGGTGGGCCCTTAGGTCGAGGTCGGAATCCGTGGTCGGATTCACCTTGTTTCCAGTACAGCTCGCCTAGATTTGCTCCTTTCCGCTTCATACTTTTACCACGACTTCTTCCACGCAGTTCCCACCAAACGTAGTACACACAGCGAAATTTCCTGACTTAGGTCGAGGTGGGCCCTTAGGTCGAGGTCGGCTGCACCCTGTTTCCTGCATAGTTCGCCCGGACTTACTCCTTCCCGCCACAAACTTTCACCACGACTTCTCCCCCACACTTCCCACCACACGTAACACCCTCCACGCAATGTCGTACCTTAGGTCGAGGTCGGCGCTTAGGTCGAGGTCGGTTACACCCTGTTTACCGTGCACCTTGCCCAGACTTGCTCCTTCCGGCTCCAAACTTTCACCACGGCTTTTTCCTCACACTTCCCACCACACGTAACACCCAGGACGAAATTTTGTGACTTAGGTCGAGGTCGGCGCTTAGGTCGAGGTCGGATTTACCCTGTTTACAGCGCAGCTCGCCCAGACTTGCTCCTTCCCGCTCCAAACTTTCACCACTTCTTCTTGTTCACAGTTCCCACCGAACACAACATCCAGGACGAACTTTCAAGCCTGAGGTCGAGATTGGCGCTTATTAGGTGGAAGTCGGATTTACCACTGTTTCCCTTGCACCTCGCGCAGACTTGCTCCTTCCCGCTCCAAACTTTCACCACGACTTCTGCCCCACACTTCCCACCACACGTAACACGCAGGACCAAATTTCGAGACTTAGGTTGAGGTGGGCACTTAGGTCGAGGTCGGCTGCACCCTGCTTACAGTGCACCTTACCCAGACTTGCTCCCTCCCGCTCCAAACTTTCACCACTACTTTTCCTTGCCATTTCCCACCAGACGTACCACCCACAACGAGCTTTCGTAACTTAGATCGAGGTCAGCCCTTAGGACGAGGTCGGCTGCACCCTGTTTACCTTGCACCTCACCCAGACTTGCTCCTTCCCCCCTCCAAACTTTCATCACTACTTTTTCCTGGCATTTCCCACCAAACGCAACACCCACAGCGAACTTTCGTAACTTAGGTCGAGGTCAGCCCTTACGTCGAGGTCGGCTGCACCCTGTTTACCGTGCACCTTACCTCTAATTCTTCCCCACACTCCCCCCCCCCGCCCCCCCCTCCCTCCCGCGCCCCCCCCCCCGCCCAACGTACCACCCACGACGAACTTTCAAACCTGAGGTCGAAGTGGGCGCTGTTTACCGTGCACCTTACCCATACTTTCTTCTTCCCGCCTCAAACTTGCTCGTTACATGATCCGCTGTCCATGCCCTTGATACAGGTATTAATTTCCACTTCCACCGCTGCACCCGAAACTCCGTCGAAAGAACCAAATGTACATGATGCAGCGTCCAACTCCATGCACTTGGGGCAGATATTATACACCATTCCCTTTTCGCTCCCTTGCCACTATATGTATCTTGACAGCCTCACCTTGTGCACAGCAGACACTTGCGCCTGCACATTCCCTTGTGTGGAAACACTCAGCGTGTTCACTACCACTTACATTAACGCTTGCTTCGTTCTGCCAGGGTTCATACCAAACACTTCTGTTGCAGCATCCCTGTTACAGCATCCCTGTAGCTAATTAACACTTCAATATCGAGGAACTTGTCATTACCGGCATAATCTTTTTTAATTAAAGGTCTTTCTCACCGCCGCAGTCCATGATAACGAAATAAGACTTTTAATTCCAACAAGTTTCCCACAACACGTTAGTCTTTGCCACGCTGCTTTTTCCTGAACAGGTAAGGATTGTGACACCCCGATCAACAAGCTCAACCAAGCTCCGCCATGTCAAATTCATAACTTCATCATAACTTAACTTCCAACGACTGTTTTCAGCTAACAAGTCAAATGTTTCCCTTCCCACCTTCTTAGCTAACACTTTCAAGCCAATGATTTCTCCCGCACATTTGTTCTTCAAATTCTGCACCAGCGCTCCCACTAGAGTTTTAGAGTTAAGGAGTTCCAAGTCCGCGTTCGCCTTCCGAAGAGATACGCGGCCCTTCACCAAATGATACTCAGACACCTCCTGCCATACACGTCCTGGCCTATTCAGCACTTCTACATAATCGTCAATCCCAGGAGAGGGTTTAAAACCAAAAGTCCGAACACGCAGCGGCCAAGTTGTACTTCCAGGATCTACTTCCGTGACCTGACTTACGAGGTATTCCCCTTCTGGAGATCCAAATCGCGTGAAGGTGTTCCAATACCTGATGATATCGCCAGCTCTTATTTCGGCCTGGACTGTTTTGGGACCGTCGCCCTCTACTACCTTGGTGACTTGCACACTGTCGTCATCACTGTCGTCGCTGACTTCAATCTCCCGCCCTGTAGAGAAAGAGCAAGACACAGAGAGAGACAGAGAGAGTGTATGGCACTTTTAATCGTGAATCATAGGGTTACAACCAAACTACACTTCGGCAGTTACTAACCCCAAATGCGCCATCGTTTAGCCCATTCATCTATTTCCTCGTCAGAGTCCACGGGACGCTGTTCTTTCGTCATGATTGCGTCCACGTCCTCCTCTATCATGCGTTTAAATACACGCTTGCGCATCTTGTTTCCTGTTGCTTCACTTCCCCTATAGCTACTAACAATGGTGCTGCTGCTGCTGCTTGGCTTGCGCACATTCTTGTTTCTTGTTGCTACACTTCCCCTACTCGTGACGGTGCTGCTACTACTACTACTACTACTACTACTACTACTACTGCTACTGCTACTGCTACTACTACTACTACTACTACTACTACTACTACTACTACTAATACTAATACTACCACTACCACTACTACTAGTACTACTAGTACTAGTACTAGCACTACCACTAGTACTACTACTACTACTACTACTACTACTACTACTACTACTACTACTACTACTACTACTACTACTGCTGCTGGTTTTGGATCCGGAAACAGTACTTCGCCTTTCAAGATTCCCGTTCTCACGCGCTTGCCGCTCCGACCCTTGGTTTCCATTCCCCACCTTCACTACTGCTGGTGAACCATAAGGAGCTTCCCTTGCATGTTTGCCATCTTGTCCGTTCGCCTCTTGGCTTGCCTGTCTCTTGCTTTCCCTTTCCTAAAATTGCCAATCTTTCCTGCTTGCGACAAAGTCACTCAAAGCTTGCCACTGCGCTCTGTCCATACGTCCTGGCTCCGACCCAGTCGTCATGCGGATGTTTTTGCTTATCACAGTGCAGTTCTTGTCCAATTGCATCGACACCGCCCAGGGTTCTGTAACATTCCTGGCTCGATCTATGCTGCGACTCACCAAATACTGGACGGTTTTGCCCCCATCCACGTACAAGGGCGCCAGTGTTTTATACAAAGCAGGAGGGGCTTGTTTATTATTCCTGGTCGCTGCCTGTGCAGCGCGAATTCCTACTGGGTGTCACACGTGTATCTCACCACTCGAAAAATCCGAGGCCGCCTGCGTGACTGTTCCTACGTACACCTGCTTCTTGACCTCAACCGCTAGCAGCACTGTCCATCATGCCCGTGTCAGTGTTTTCTTCTCCGGCGGCCTGTACGACCGCTTCTTGCTCCCGTACCAACAGCCTCTGGAACTCTTCGCTTTGTACGCCTATCCTTACTTGTGCCTCCATCAGCCACTTCTCGGGGACCTACTCACACCAAGCTCAACAAGACACTCCCTCCTGCAATACCGCAACAAGAACATACTCTCTCGTGTTCATTTCCTTGATACACTGTGCTCATAGCCCTTCACTGTTCAGAGTTTCAATAAGCACATGCATTCATCTCGTTTTTCATACATCACTCAGCTAGAGGTTTCCTGGCATCCTTACCAGAGGCAGTAGCGTTGGATAGCTTTGCCAGTGATCATCAAGATGTAGCCCCTGACTGGAGATATCCCATTCCACCTCAGGCTCTTCCCTTTCGTAAAACACTGCAGACGCCATACCGGGTTGCTTCTTCGCACTCTCCCACTTGGACGCAGTATGTGGTCCGTCCGGCCTCCAATGGTCAGGCATGACAGTAACACGATGGTCGTCCACCCGCAACCACCTCTCCAGAATCGGACACCACACAATCGCCCAGTAGTGCCCATGCCGGCAGCTGGAGGACTCATCGTGCACTAAAATTGATTTCAGCCTGTACTTCCTACCCGACCCGGGACCCGTCAGGCGACTTGGTGCCCACGCGCTCGGGTCCCAGACATCCGACGCCAGCGGGCCTGCCTCCACAAGTAGGAAGCTTGGAATGCCATTCCTCCCTGGTCACAGCACGTGCCACTTCTAGCATACCTGCAAGTAATTCCATAGCATCTTGCTGGACACCAATACCTTGCACACGCAAAGAACGCCACGTATCGCTTGCGTCAACAACTCTAGGCCCGGTTTCCCTCACACCATGCACGGTGCGGCGCAGCTTCTTGAGGGCGCAGTCCGGGCAGGACGTCTTGGTACAAGCTTTTTGCTGCTGCGCGTTACAAGAAAAAGCAAACTCGCAAACCACAGGGGCGTTGATGCAGCATGTATTCCCTGTGTTTGACAGCCCCGCGTAGGTAGGCCCGACATCTGACCGCTTCACTGCAAGCTTCCGGCGAGACTGTTTTCCTGCTTCCGCGCCTTTTCCTGCTCCCTGGCCTGCAGCCTTTTGGTTAGCGTTGTTGCCAGGTTCCACTCCCGTTGGTTTGCCACTGTTGCCTGATGGTCCTCGCTTGTTAATTTCCTGCCGATGAGTTTCTTCAGCTGTGGGTTCGCAGGGATTGCCTTGGTCCAGTGGTGCTTCTTGCCTGCGTCAGGTGCTGGTCCCGAAGACGTAGACTTGTCGTTGTGTTCCTTCTCACTGACTGGTATCGCCTTTGTGATCATTACTATCTTGGCCTTCCGCTCGCCTGGTGTACGCCGCTGATCACTATCAACCCCTTGCAAACCTTCCATCACTGGTTCTGGCTCCGCCATCTGCATGTTTTGCGCAATCGTCCTCCCCTGTTCCTTGGCAGCTCGTTCACTCTCGTCATCATCGGCCATCAGCATGTGTGCTTTACACAACTGCGCAACAGTGACTTTCTGGATCGTGTACTCAGACATGAGCGGTTTTCTTTGCATCGACTGCTTCAACTTCTTACACTGTAACATCAGCTCCCGAAAAGTCCAAACGTTTCACGCTCCCGCTTCGGAACTAGGGTGATCCTGTCAAGGTACTGCGGTTCATCCACTTGTCCATGCAGTGTAACCAGAGTGTAGAGTTTTGTCAGACGCGGTTTTTGCTTCTCTTCAACCCCGTCCTGAGTCAGCCGTTGCTTCTTGCTTTTTGGCTTCTCCATGTCCCTGATGGACCACACTACGCCTGGTATATGCGCACATTTCCAAAGCTTGTTCTTGGTGGTGAAGTCTTGCGTCTCTGGGAAGAAAAACACAGTATCGCCAACACGAATGTCCTGAGCGGTCACCACAATTTCTCTGTCACGTTTGGCGATCTGTCTCTTAATGCTGGCGAGCTTGGAGGCCACCAAGTCCTTCTGGGTCAGTTTCGCTTCCCACTCTTCCTTGTCCCACCTGTACGCTGCCTTGTCGTCCTCCGTCAGGTGTCGGCCAGCGAGTTTTAGTTGTTTGTCTCCTTCTTGCCCTTCCGGAACATCGCTGTCGTCTCCGTCCTCTTCACTGTCGTCGTCAGGAACGAAATCCCACTCCGTGTCGTCCGCCTCCGACTCGTCTGCTTAGGACAAATCGTCCGGCAACTCCTCCAGTACGCCCAGGTCCACTTCTTCATCCGCACCGAGCCCGAGGTTCAGGTCGATAGATATACCTGGTATCGGCAGCAGCAATAGTCTGCACCCAAGACAGATTCATACCATAATCGATAGAATCCTTGAATAACAAACACCAGAAAACAGGCAAGACCTGCTCACTTTGCACGGGTGTGTCCCCATCCTCGCTGACCCTTTTCTTGTTATTCAAGGATTCTATCGTGTGCTGTAGTTGAACAGGATACGTCTTCACGTCACCGATCTTTTTGAACATCCTCCTCTGCTGCCTTACGACGGAAACCGCTCGCTCAATGAAGCCCCGTCCCTGCGGCCTCCTGATCCTCGACCGCCTCAAGTTGCCTGCTGCCCTGCTGACGCCCCAGTCTCTTTCCAAAATCTTAACAAACTCCCCGAAGAACTCTGAGCCGTGGTCCACGTACACGATAGGAGACACTGTCATGCCAGCTTGAGACAGCAACTGCATGACATGCTCACAAAATGCTGCCACTGCACGGGAGTTTGGATTTTTGAGGTCCTTGCCCTTGCTTGATACGAGATGCTTTGCCCAGTACATCTTGGTTGCGTGGTCTCCAACCAGCACCACCCAGTGATTCCCATCCTTGAAACAATCAAACTGGAGCATATAACACTTGAAAAACAGACACATCGGTCGGTGGATAGGTCGTGGCTGAGAAGGTTGGTGTTTGTTCGTGTTAATGAGGAAACACGTGCAGTGCCTACTGTACACTTGGCACAGATCTCGTGGAAGGTTCACGGAGGTTTCTTCTACGTTACTGTGCATAGCCTTGCCTCCTTTGGTGTGGGTCCTGCGTCCTTCATGTGCATGCGCGAGATGCAGGACCGGCAGAAGATCACGCAGCCGCAGGACCCTCCTGTAGGTACCCACGGCCCCTTGTGGCACCGCCTTGTTGAAACTCTTCGCCGCGAGCACGCTTGCTGCTTCCTTCAGCTTCGCCTCCATGCTCGGGTCCTGGTATGCACGAACTTGTTTCAAAGCAGCGTTCACCTTGTTCAGGGTTTTCATCCACCCTCCATTTTTCTTGTCACGTGGTACTCTTGATCTTCGGTGGATCACAAGGTACAGCGCCTCCTTACCGCTCTTATCATGCCTTACCACCAGCAGCCGCTTGCCTTTTTTCTTGGATTGCTTATACTTTTGGTAGTAGTATTCTGTAGCTTCATCTACCTTTGGCTCTTTCCACGCTTTCACTTCCTCGATGGCCATGCTCCATTCCGTATCAGACAAATACGTGCGGTATTTCGATTTTTCCTGCAAGTACTGCTTGACTACGTCCGCGAGTTTTCCATCACCCACCTCTTTTAGCTCTTCCTCGGTGTAACCCTTGCGGCGAAGCTTCCTGCCTACCTTCCCCACCCCGTCGCGAACCTTGGCCTTCTTGGGTTTCTTGGAGCTACGTCGTGAAGTAGCCTTTCCGTGTACCCGCCATTTTAACTTCCTCCGCTTTTTGTTCTTGCGAGTTCCACTTCCTCCTTCTCCCTCGTCCTCTTCCTCCTCGTCCTCTCCCACCTCGCCATCTTCCTCGTCGCCCTCTTTTTTCTCTTCTTCTTCCTCCTCTTTGTCTTTCTCTTTTTCACTTCCCTCCTGTTCTTGTTCCTCCTCATCCTCTCCCCCCTCGTCATCTTCCTCGTCGCCCCCTTTTTTCTCTTCTTCTTCCTCCTCTTTGTCTTTCTCTTTTTCACTTCCCTCCTGTGCTTGTTCCTTCTCATCCTCTCCCCCCTCGTCATCCTCCTCGTCGACTTCTTTTTTCTCTTGTTCTTCCTCCTCTTCTTGTCTTTCTCTTTGTCACTTCCCTCCTGTTCTTGTTCCTCCTCATCCTCTCCCCCCTCGTTATCCTCCTCGTCGCCCTCTTGTCTCTCTTCTTCTTCCTCCTCTTTGTCTTTCTCTTTGTCACTTCCCTCCTGTTCTTGTTCCTCCTCATCCTCTCCCCCTCGTCATCCTCCTCGTCGCCCTCTTGTTTCTCTTCTTCCTCATCCTTTTGTGGCTGCTTCTTTTGCTTGTCGTGCTCTTCCTCTTCCTTTCCTCTCTCTTTCTCTTGGTCTTGCCCACTCGTGTCCTCCCCTTCTTGCTCTTCTTCCTCCTTGTCCTCTTTCTCCTCTTCCTCCTCTTCCTCCTCTTCCTCTTCGCCTTTGTCTTGCCCACCCTTGTCATTCCCTTTGTGCCTTCTTCCTCCTCGTCCTCTTGCTCCTCTTCCTCTTTCTCTTGTTCTTGCTCACCCTTGCCCGTCCTTTGGTGCCCTTCTTCCTCCTCGTCCTTTCCTGCTCTGTAGAAGAAGAAGAAGAAGAAGAAGAAGAGAAGAAGAAGAAGAAGAAAAGAAGAAGATGAGAAGAAGAAGAAGAAGAAGAAGCAAAAGAAGAAGAAGCAAAAGAAGAAGAAGAAGAAGAAGAAGTAGAAGGAGGCTCAGCTTTTCTACCTTTGCTCGTGTTGCAAGTGGTCTTGTTGTTCTTGCTCTTGTTTTTCTGGCTCTTCTTGTTCTTCTTGTTCCTTTCCTTCGTTGCGTTCTGCTTTCTCTTTGCTGCGGCCGTTCTCTCAAATTCTGCATTAGGCGTTGCGGGCCGTTCTCTCAACTTCTGCATTAGGGGCAGACGTTCTTTCAACTGGTAACGATCCTCGATCATGCTGTATTAGGCGCTGCAGACGTTCTCTCAACCTCTGCCTGTATGGTTCTTGTCGCCAGTCCTGGGTTTTCTGCAGACAGAGTGAAACACGCATCACGCTACATCGCAGATTTACAACACTTGACTACCAGCACATACAACCCGACAAGATCACAGCTAGCAGCTAGCAACAGCCGCGAAGTCAAAATTTCACCCACCTGCAGCTGCAGGTTCGGCGCCCCAAGCAACAGTGCTTGTGGTGACGTATCCATAAGAAACTGTAGCAGGAACGCGAGCATATTGATCGCGCGGTCGCCGCCCTCGCGTGAAATTGGTACCTGCGTATGCAATTCATCAACAAACTGCGCTACAATCCAATTTTACACTCCCGTGCAACAAGCAACGACTCTTTCATGACGGGGTACGACGGGCCCGGGGCAGAGGTACCTGCACTCTTTTGACCATGAACTCCGCACCGCGGTCTATGCCTACCAATCCAATTTGACGCAGGAACTCATAGAATTTTTCCTGTAGCTGGGAATCCGGCCACTCGACGTTGGATTGCGAAACGTTAACGTAAAACACTGGGTTGCGGCGCCCGTATAGTAGCCGGGTGTTGTTATGGTACATCAACAACGTCCAGTGCGCAGAACCTTCAAGGCACGTGTACATAGGCATCACCACACCGCGACACTCCTGGAGTCTACCAGGCACACACGTGCAACCACATGAAACAGTAAACTGGCCCAAGCTTCGTTTATCAATCAATGCGATTGTACCTGTCGGCGGGCCAGAAGCGAGACGCGAACTCCCGTGCCTTGTCTGGTCCCTTCCGGAGGAGCAGTTCGTGGAAAGCAGGTGACACCAACATAAATTTATTGCGGACATGGATGTCTCCAGAAAGACGTCCCAGGGCCCACATCATCACGCGCCGGTCTACCTCTTTCGCGGGGTTGCTTATTGCCTATCAGCATCAACCATAGTACACGTGGCAAAAGACCAGCGATACAGCAATAATAGACCTGGACATCGACGTCAGTGAAGCTTGTCTTGTTCCAGTTCAGCCCGAAAAAACCTGGGTCTGCAATTTGTGGAGGAGGGTCGCAATTTGATTTTTCATCCTCTCCATGCAACCACTCTGGTAGAGACTGAGAAGAAGAGGGGGGAGAGGGGGAAGAGGAGGAAGAGGAGGAAGAGGAGGAAGAGAAGGAAGAGGAGGAAGAGGAGGAAGAGGAGGAAGAGGAGGAAGAGGAGGAAGAGGAGGAAGTGGATGAGGAGGAAGAGGAGGAAGAGGAGGAAGAGGAGGAAGAGGAGGAAGAGGAGGAAGAGGGAGAGGAGGGGGGGTGGAAGAGGTGGGAGAGAGGCATGCCACTGGCAGCACAAGTTTGGTGGAGCTGCTAGGTAACGTAACACTCGCGTACGGGTTGCGTGCAAAATGCAAAAAAGTACATACGTTGTTGACACTAGCTTCCTGACCGCTGTAGGCTCCACATCCTTCTTCCTGAGCTGATTGATAATCACTGGCTCATTTATACCTGGTTGCCACCACGAAGCACGATAGGAAGGAAAAGATGAACAAGCAGACAACCAAGCAGAAACAGGAGAAGAAGGAGAAGCTTGAAGCTCTAGATCTTGAAGACACTCCTTGCAAATGTTAGCCAACTCCTGGTCGACTACTAGCTCCGACAAGTTGCCAAAAAATTGTATTGACTTCACGACACCCGAAGCAGTGTCCTTGCCCAACAGATCTGCTAAATTCTTCCCTTCCTCCGCTTTCAGAAATTGCATGAACGGGGCCAGCGTCTGGATGTATCGACTTCGAAGGTGCACGCTGTCGTCGCCCGTGGGAGGTAGGGTGATGTATCTAAAGCACTCTCCTGGACTTGCAATTCGAAAATCGTCAGCTTCGCTGCCAGCCAGAACATGATCAACATCCCCTGGAATCGGGAGCAGGTACCTACGTAGAGAACAACGGTGTGCGATCACGTCATTGGGTGAGCACAAAGCCACACCATCCAGGTCTACCCACCTTAAGCTTGCCTAGTCGCTGGTTGTCTGGTGCATTGACAACTCATACCACACATTCCAGAAGCGTTTGCGTTGCTCCGGTATAAATCTGGCCACATCTGCGGAACCCCGTTGATTTGCAACACCCGGCGCTTTGACATGTACAGTAACCCGGACCTCCGCAACAGCAGCTTGTTCCTCTAAGACCAGGTTCTGTCCTTCTTGCCTCTTCTTCTGCTTCTTCGGTTGCTCGTGCTTCACTTGCTTCGGTTGGTCCTCTAAGACCAGGTTCTGTCTTTCTTGCCTCTCCTTGCGCTTCTTTTGTTGCTTGTCCTTCACTTGCTTCGTTTGGTCCCTCCTTCTTGGGCTTCTTGTCTTGGTGGAAGATGAGGAGGATCTTAGGTTTCTTCTCTCGGTGGAAGAGGATGATCTTAGGCTTCTTCTCTTGGTGGAAGAGGAGGAGGAGTCCTGCCAAAGATATTATTAACAGCTTCCAGGTATGTACGTACGTACGTACGTCAATATGTATGTATGCATGTATGTATGTATGTATGTATGTAACATTGTATGTATGTGTGTGTCTGTGTGTTTGTATGTGTGTGTGTGTGTGCTCATGTTCATGTATGTATGCATGCATCTGTGTATGTATGTGTGTATTTATTTATGTATTTTTGTATGTATGCATGTATGTATGTATGTATGCATGTGTGTATGTATGTATGTATGTACGTATTTATGTGTGTATGTGTGCATCTGTGTATGCATGTATGCGTGTGTGTATGTATGTACGTGTTTATGTTATGAATGCATATCAGTACGCGTATGTATGTCTTTATTTGTTTACCTTCGGGTTCCCATTCAAAGCATGCATCAGCTTGTTTCTTTTCTTGTGGGACATCAACCTTTACAACATAAGCACATCAAATGCATGTCAGTACGCATATGTATGTATTTATTTTTTTACCTTCGGGTTCCCGTTCAAAGCATGCATCAGCTTGTTTCTTTTCTTGTGGGACATCAACCACTACAACACAAGTACAGAAAATTATTCATAGTTATTATATACAGTAGTTTGCATAGGCGAGCAGGAGCAGCGTCTGTAACATCCACTCATTTAATAAAGTAACAACAATACAAACACTAGCAGCTGAGTCTCCTTCATTACTGAGGACCCATTGCTAGGGTGGTCGAAAGGCTATGCAGTCACAGTCTTTTCTTTCGGTAACCGAAAGTTTCCTGCCCTCTGCCTCCTTGCCATGCGACAACACTATACCCGCAAAATTTCCGCTCCCGGATCCTCCCAGTTGGCAATCATTTTTATAGCCGTACACCACGAACCCACTGTCTAGTAGAAGAGGTATGTTGCGTCTATGACCGTTGTCTGTGTTCACGTAATCAACCACAATGAGGAATCGAATACGTTCCTTCTTTTCCGTCATCAAGGTAATAACTTTTTGCTTAGTTATTGGGGCCCAGGTGGCCCAAAAAAGATAAATAACCCAAGGCTCCTTGCAGTAATTCGGGACCCATGCTGCTTCCGTACAATCCCGCTGAAACTGTACATAGGCTCTGTACTTTCCTGTCGAACATTTACCCCAGTTAAGTTTAAAAAGGCCATTGTCTTCCGATATGTCTATCCCCGACAGACTGCGGAAACCGAAATACTGAGCGAGACATAAGACATGACCTGGACCGCATCCAAGGTTTATGAAAACACACTCACTTCTTGTTGATTCCGGGATCGCATGCAGCAGAGTAATGACAGGTTTCGGTTGCAAGTAACCTGGCGTTCCTGCTTTGGCGCCCGACCTACCGAAATCCTTTATTTTCTTCCAATGCTGTTTGGCCTCGGCAAGCAGCACGTCTGGAGGTTCATCCTGCATGCAGTAGTTCTTAGATCCGCAATCACTGCAAGCTGCTGCAGTGAAGCATTCAATTGGCATCTCTCACAAGTATTACATGGCCACTGTGGCATCCCATCCCACAGAAAGAATTCCTGTAAAAATGAACGTGTGCCAGTGGGTAGACGCAAAGGCATATGCATAGGTAAATAATACCTCTTCAGCATACACAGTTGAAGTCTGAGCTCCGATTGCGCATTCTCGTTTGCTTGTTGGTATTGCCTTGCAAGCACACAGAGTTCGTGTGTATTAATGATACCTGTCAAAAACATGTTTTCTGTATTAATAATTATCTATCCCAAGGAAGGTAAGATAGCAAGAAGTTAATATGTAAATAAACACAGACATGATATCCACTTTTAATCATGATTTACTCCAGCACAAAAACACACACAACGATAACGTTCTTACGACAGGATATAGTAAGGGCCAACCCGCAGGCTGACCTTCAAGTTTTTTCATACATTGAAATATATATTTTTCATGAAGAAATCAAAGATTAATTCGTATTAAAACGTTTTAAAAAATTTGGATGAAATCCGCAACTTTTTCCGTTACTTATAACGGTTTTTTTGATTGTTATCTCATTATACACCAAAAATACACTAATCAACGTTCTGGTATAGTTTTCAGCGCACAGGATTTGTTGTTCAATAAAATTTTTTGTTTTATTATTGGAAAACATATTCAAACTATTTCCTTTGAAGTTTTGAAATTATTTCAAGTTTTCAAACTGCTTAACGGTAGTTTACACCTTTCATACACCTTTCATACATCTTTCATACACTTTTATGCACATTGGCTACCAAACACCTTCAAGCAATGTTTTTTTGCAGTAAAACTAAATAATAAATTCATTTATTATGATTTTGATGTTTTTGAATTTCGAATTCAAATTATATTTGAATTTATAACCGTTAGTGATACAGTTGGTGACTCTCGTGACTGAACTATGGCAAAGTAAATTAAAATTGTACGCAAACACTGTTACACTAAAAATATATTAATTAATAAAACTAAATATATAATATATTCACTTATTTAATTATTTTGATATTTTTTCAAATTATTTTTGAATTTGTAACCGTTAGTGAGACAGTTACAGTCGGGAACGGTGGCAAAATACGTTGAACTTTACGCAAACGCAGTGTCACAATAAAAATATATTATTACCAAACTTCACACTCAACAATTGACTATTAATAAAATTGAAACAAAGTATCATAGCTGATTCTAAGAAAATATTGAAACATAGATCATATACTTCCGGAACACACGTGTGCCGGATTGTGAAGCACATAAGTAATGTTACACGTCGCATCTGTGGATGCAGATCATATATATATATATATGATATTAACTGAAATATTAATAATTCTGACTTGATTTCAAGGAAAAAGAAATATTTATTGAATACAAATAGATATTAACTTAGAAAAAATTGTATATTAGGCAATCAACGTCGCTCAGTTCGCTGCTTTTTGGAACGAGGCTCAGGAGAGACATCTTCATCTCGGCTTGACCTGCGGCGGTCTTTTCCTCGTTTGCGTTCAACACTGGGAGGATGGCGCCGCTGAGAACTCTCAGACTCTGACTCTGAAACATAATTATGTTCATCGCGATCCTCGTCGCGGCGGCTTCTTTTGTAGCGATAATCATCACTGCCGCCGCGCTTGGCCGATCCCTTTGCAATTGTCAACCTTTCGCGATATAGGCTCAACTTCTGTTCCAAAGCATTCATTTTCGTCTCCAGTACCTCCGTCTCCAATTTGGCTACTTCGACCTCACCTTCTGCCTTTACACATTTTCTTTGCCATTCACTACTTTCCTTTTTGAGCTTCTCCACCTGCTTGTCCAAATCCTTCTTTGCCTACAGCAACGTCGACACACCAACGACATAAAACAGACGGGCAAATAGAATCATGACCTTTTCAGCAGCCTCCTTGTCATGAAGGGCAGCGTTGCGCTCCTCCACCGCAGCAGCCTTTTCCTCAGCGTACTTTCTCTTGAGCTATCCAATACAATGCAAAAGATAAGTAACGAGAGAAAGAAAACAGTACCCTATCTGCATTTTTCACTTTATTGTTGAGTTTGTTTATGGCAGCCTGCTGACTCTCAAGCCTCGTCTCCAACTCCGTGCGCTTTGCGGCGTCCAATTTCAACTCATCGCTGTCACGGTCGCAGGCGTTGTCCACTGCATCTTTAAGCTTGGCTTCTAGGTCGGCCACTTTATTATCCAGACGTTCTTTTATCTCGATGAACTTCTCGGAATTCTGAGCCAAAGTTGCAGCCAAACTTTTGATTTTTTCCTTCTTCTCTCCAACGTCCTGAACCAACTAAGGGCACAAGCCAGTCAATGTGATCATAAGGTAGTTTGAAAAAACATAGTACCTCGTTAAGTTTTTTTTCCAACTCAGCGGATTGGGTCCTGGCATGAATCAATTCCTTCATGGTTGCGTTGTCGCTGCCGCTGGGGGGCTGGGGAGCATCTGAAACCGGTAGGTCACGCAAAGAAATGGCACGACCTATGTATCCCGCCAATACATCACGGTTTTGCCTGTCAACCTCAGGGTTAGTGGTAGTAAGATCAAAACGCTTGGGCACATTAGGATCAGCCATCATTTTTGACAGCATGGACTGCATCTCCTCTGAAGGGAAACCATAAATGTCAGAAGTGCGGAAAGATGCAACGTATACTTCCTGCTTGTCGGGCGGGCCAGACAGAAAGGAACCAAGCTGACGTTGATACGTTCTGGTCTTCTCATTATCCAGTTTGGTAGTGTGGCTCAAGACTTGCAGTGTGTGAACCAAAGCAAGAGTAGTGCCGGGATCCTTCAATGCTTCCGCCCTGGATTTCTTCTTCGCCGAAGATGCAAAATTCAAATTCCACGTAAACACCCCCGGACCAAGAGGATTGCTGCCGAGCCGAGCCTTGTCCAGCAAAACAAGCCTTTCCTTTCCCCATTCTCCGCACACCAGCTTGGCAGCGCCAGTTTGTTCAGACCAATCACTTCCAGTCCATGGCTGACGAAGGAATGCGTTCTCCCGCGGAGGGTGCGCGTCGAAGACCTAAAATTCAAAAAGAATAATTCTAAGACACTATAAAGACGAAACAAAACGTGTGTGTGTGGTGTGTGTGTGTGTGTGTGTTGTGTGTGTTGTGTGTGTTGTGTGTGTGTGTGTGTGTGTGTGTGTGTTGTGTGTGGTGTTTGTCTGTGTGTTTGTGTGTGTTTGTGTGTGTGTGTGTGTGTTGTGTGCGTGTTGTGTGTGTGTGTGTGTGTGTCTGTGTGTGTGTGTTGTGTGTGTGTGTGTGTGTGTGTGTGTAACACGAGCGAACACGAAGGAACACGAGCGATAAGGAGGGAACACGAGCGAACACGAAGGAACACGAGCGAACACGGGCGAACACGAGCAATGGGGAGGGAACACGAGCGATGGGGAGGGAACACGAGCGACGGGGAGGGAACACGAGCGATAGGGAGGGAACACGATCGATTGGGTGTGCGTTGGCTCGGGGTCGGCACGTGTGTGTGTATGTGTGTGTGTGTGTGTGTGTGTGTTGTGTGTGGTGTTTGTCTGTGTGTTTGTCTGTGTTTGTGTGTGTGTGTGAGTGTGTGTGTGTGTTGTGTGTGTTGTGTGTGTGTGTGTGCGTGTGTGTTGTGTGTGTGTGTATGTGTATGTGTATGTGTGTGTGTTGTGTGTGTGTGTGAAAACAACAAGCAAACGTTGTTTACTTTTACAGTATTGGTGTCAGCTGGATGCTGCTCAAGGCGAGTTTCATCCACCTCCAAATGCAAGAATTCCTTGACACGGTTTTCCCTGGTGTCGCCATCGGCTATGCCGCAAGAAAGGTCGAAAGCCAACCAGGGTGGAGACTGCAGCGTCAAAGGGAGCAAGGACTTGGTATTCTGGCCCGAGGTCTGAGCTGTCTGATTCGCAGACGTCCGAGGTCCAAATGCGTGTGCCAGTTGGGCGGTTGGTCCAAGCACGTTGGGGCGGCCTTACTTGTCGTCGTCTTCTCCTTCAGCTGGAACAGCAGGGAGAGGATTTTTCAGTCCAATTATCGCCTGCATGTTGCCTAAAAAGTACAACAGACTGTTGAAGAGCAAGGAATCAGATGCTATATGAACAGAGACAATCGGTGGTAAAGAACGTGACCTGTGTTGAAAGGTGTTCTCTTGGTGTCTTTTCAAACTCGAGAGATGTGGGACTGCTTTCCCCCCAACCCGTACACCGTTGCTAAAACCGCCAAAACGTTACCAACATTGAGAGGTGTAGTTTTTGTAAAACGACACAAAATGGGGTGGTTTTCACTAGTGAGAGCAGCGGCCCACCCGTAACGAAATTTTCTTGAATTTTTACACCACCGTACACCTTCGTACACCAACAGTACACCAACAGTACACCAGCATACACCGTTCAATCTCCTGCTGTGTTTATTTTTACGATACAAAATTCACTGTGTGATCTGTCTGTCATTTCCCCCTTCTGATCCATAATTTTCCAACCCCAAATTCTTGCACATTCTGTAGTTGTATGCTGCGGCCAAAAGGAAAATGGAAGACAAACGAAGCGCGCATAGCTGCTCAAAAGCTCTCAGCGCGGCAACTGGTTTAGATTTTTTTGCTGTATTTGTCTTGTATTATCGTTTCATGCTGGTGGTGTAGGCCGATGCTGCTCTCGGGCTGCCATCTTCGACGTCAACTACCTCGGCACATAGCAGTGATACCTCTTTGCCATTCACTGCTTCCAGTCAGCAAATGTGCCTCAGTGTGGAAGAAATATGTGGGAATGTCGAGCAAGGGCTTGATGTTTCGTTTTGCCTTAAGCAAAAGTCCAGTCTGTCGCCTCCTCCCAAGCCATCATCTCAGCTTACAGCAGTAAATCGTGTCATGCATGTCCTGGGAACAGAGGCGGGGCGAATGCAGTCAAATGATGTAATGTCCGAGCTGGCCAAATGGGTTTTAGTTCTATAGTAAGAATTCTTGAGGCTACAGAAGGCATTGAGGATCTGCCCCTGATTTTATAATTCAAAGGCCCCATCTGTTCCATGATCTGGTATGGTCCTTTCCAGTGGATGAACAGCTTCGAGCTGACTCCCTGAGGAACCTGAGGATGATACAGTAGTACGATATCCCCGACCTGAAATCTGACTTGATCCAGGTGTGCCTGCCTGACACCTTCAGCATCAGTCTTCCTGCGCTCCGCCTCCCTATGCGCCTGTACTATTTGCTCCGCCTCCATCTTCGCCCGAAGTCTCACCCCAAACAGCTCATCCTGATCTGCCCATGAATCTTTTGGGTGCAGCAGTGAGGCTGGGATGGCGGGCTCACGCCCATATACCAATTGGTATGGCGAGACGGAACCTTTTGAACCACCTAACGCTGTAGAGGGTAGGCAATTCATAGCAAAGGCAAACGAGGATGCTGCCTCCACCCATGCCTTTTGGTTCTCCTTCTTCATACAATACATCTTCAGCGCGGCCTTGAGGGGTCTATGCACCCGCTCTATCTTGCCGTTCGCTCTGGGGTTATAGGCGGTGACATATTGCCATTTCATGCCGTAATATGCAGATAGCTTGTCGATGACTTCATTATTAAAGTCAGAGCCTCGATTTGAGCATATTTTTCTCGGCACCCCAATCTGTGAGATGATCCTGTCAATCAACGCCTTGGCTGTTGTTTCTCCCGTAACGTCTTTGACTGGGACCACCCATACATAGTTGGTGGCTCTGTCTATGGCGTTAGAAGGTATCTGTAACCTTCCGTCGTGACCGGGAAAGGTCCTACATGATCAGTGTGTAAGAACTCGAACATTCCTAAGTGTAAAGGAAAAGTCCCGATCAGGCCAAAATTCGCCTTCAATGGTGTTTTGGATGTCTTGCATGGGATGCATGCATTGACCTGTTCGTCAATATTCTCCTTCATCTTCTTCCACCAGAATCGTCTCGAAATGAACATATGCGTTCTTTGTCGGCCCGGGTGCGCCAGTAGTGGGCAGTTATGAGCAGCGACAAAAATGATGTGTCTGAGTTTCTCAGGAACCCAGAGAGTCCATTTGTCTGGTTGTGATGCATAGCGCCCGTGTTGGCCTTTGTACCACAAGAGACCGTCTCTCCACCCCATCTCCTTCTGTGCTCCTTAATCTCCTTCGTCATTTTCAGCTCGTTCGGGTTCTTGTATAGCTGTATTAGCTCTTTGAACTCCGGATCGAGAGCCTGTTGCTGTCTCCATGCAGTGGGTGAGGCTATGTGGATAGTCCCATCCTCTAGCTGCACTCCTATCCTCTCAGGGTTTTCGTCTAACTCCTCCTTGTTCTCCTGCGGGGGTTCCACATATGCTTCTTGCTTAATCTCTTCTTGTTTTATCTCCGCCTTCATATTCTCATATGCTTCATAGGACCACTCAGCATCCTCGAGGACATGTGCTGTACAACATATCCCATGATCCGGACCTTGCGGGCTATGACGTAGACCCGATCGGTTATATCGGACCCCTCTCGCCATCTGCATCGACTCGATATGATGCACTTCGTATGTGCAGTCTGGGGATAGATCCTCCATTTCTGCTGATGATACGAGAGCTGCTACTTCTGAGTGAAACTCTAGCCTGGAGAGGCTGTCAGCGACAACATTTCGCTTGCCGGGTAGATGGACCATTGTAAAATTGAAACATGACAAGAATGCCTGCCATCTCGCTAGACAGCCAGTCTGTTCATGATTAGACAGCCAGTCTGTTCATGATTCATCAGCCATAGTAAATTCTGGTGATCAGTCCTTACTATAAACTGAGGTCCACCCCATAAATACTCTCTCAACCGTTTAAGGGCCCAGACCACCGCCAGTGCCTCTCTCTGTCTCGTACAATAGTTTCGCTCCGCCGAGCACAACTTTCTACTTATAAACATGATCGGGCGCAACTTTTTCTCCTCATCTTCCTGTTTTAAGACTGCGCCGATCGCGAACTTTGATGCGTCTGTGTCGACTACGAATTGCTTCGAAAAGTCGGGCATCATCAGCACGAGTCCGCCATCCTTCGGATCTTTGTAGATGAGATCTTTGAGCGTGTTTTACGCTTCTAAGGCGTCATCATCCCACTTCTCAAAATCACCGAAGTCGATCATTCTCTCCAACTTAGCCGAGTTGCATCCCAATTGGGTATGAACTGGCTGTAATATTGCGCCATCGCA
Organism: Paulinella micropora; assembly: GCA_019918135.1. NCBI lineage: Eukaryota > Cercozoa > Imbricatea > Euglyphida > Paulinellidae > Paulinella > Paulinella micropora. The sequence continues at coordinate 36,190 of WBZZ01005365.1, forward strand.
AGAAATGAGTGCAGCTCTGTGCGATTCTTCGGCCTCTGCCGGCTCATGATCTCCTCCCTCTTCTCTTTGGATATCGAGACTCTATTGTAAGAGATTTCGTACCCCAAATATGTCACGCTTGTCTTTGCGAGTTGACATTTCTTCAAATTACATTTCAGGCCAAATAGTTTGATACGCCTGAAAATATCTGTTAGATGGTCGATGTGCTCTTCCATCGTATTGGAGTACACGATAATGTCATCGATGTAACAAAATGCGTACTCTCCCGCCTTCTGTCCTCTTCTCCTCATGAAACCTCCCTCTGTCTGGTCATCATATTTGCTACTCAGCATGCTTTGCATCGCTTTCTGAAAGAATTCCGGGGCCTGTTTGAGTCTCATCGGAAGCACTTTCCACTATATATCTCCATTCCTACTACAAATGCAGTCAGCCATCTGGACTTTTCATCCAGTGGAATTTGCCAGAAGCCATTCTTCAGATCAATGACTGAGTATAGCTTGGCGTTCCGCAATACTCGCCTTCCTTCTTCAAGAGTAGGCAATGGATTTCGTTCCTCCTCTAAAATTTTATTGACGCGGGCATAGTAACTACCTGGCGGGGCCGCGTCGTCCAGCCCGCGCCCGGGCTGGCGGCCCCCCCCGGGCCGCCCACGGACGCCCAGCGCCCCCCGCCCCGGCCGCCCTCCTCGTGGCCGCCGCTCTGGGCGCCGCTGCTCTTGTTAGCGACGGTCTGCCTGTGTGCGGTCGGGGCGTGCCGGCAGTGCCACTGCTGTTTCCGCTGCTACAAGACCGTCGTGCTAGGCCTGCCCTGGGCTTCGCCGACGGCGGAGGAAGCCCTGCTGCTGGAGGAAGTGTGGCCGCCGTGCGCCCGCTGCCGCGAGCTGGGCGAGTGCCGCTGCGAGCTGCAGGTGTGGGCGGACGACCCCTGGTACGAACGGCGCGAGTTCCTGCCCACGCTGGCCGGCTCGGGCTAGCCGCCAGCGCAGTAGTAGCGGAGAGACCATCTCTCCGCCGGCGGCCCGGCGGGGACGAAGGCCAGTCCCCTTCCCCACACTAGCCAGACTCCTCGCCGTCCCGTCTCTCTTTTCCATTCCTTTCCTTTGCCCTTTTTTGTACAGACCTCCGCAACGCGCGGGAACATGAGAGGAGAAGGTGGCCAACAAAGCCCAAAGTTTTTCCCCGCCCGGCGGCAAACGCGGAAAACCAAAACTCCAAAACAGTAGTCGCTAGGCAACAGCCCCCCCCCCAAAAGAAGAAGTACTGCTGGCGACCAAAGGCCGCCGGAACTTCCTCCCACAGGCTACGCCCAGCGAAGGTAATGGGGGCCGCAGCACCTACTGCGCTTCCGCCAGACAGTACAGAGGAGCCAGCCCGCAAGAGACAGCGCACGGGACCGTGCCGAGAACTTCGGCTCGACCTGACTCGTGACAGACACGGGGCCGACGGCTGGTTGCGGCTGGAACTGAGTGGCACTGCAGGGCTGCGCGGCAGCGCCTTTGTGTTGGGCGCAGGGTGCTTCGAAGTCGCTCTGCCCAGCTCGGCGGACGAGAGTGCGGCGGAGGCCTACCACGCAATCGAGACGGACGCCAAGGTACTGCGGGTCTGCGCGGACCTTTCGGCTATCCTAGCCCCGGGCCTGCGGCTGGAACTGGTGCCGCGTGCTGATGAGCGCGATCAGGAGTTGGCAGCTCTGCGCTACGAAACCTCTCGGCTGGCTAGTCGGGTGGAGGCCTTGGTCAGTGCCGCCACCCCGCGCCAGCTGGCCATCGAGGCGGCCGAACTGGCCCGCTGGGGGCACAGCGGCACAGCGACCGTCCACAGGCTGGGTTCTTTTTGCATGCTGGAGGGGCACGTAGCTTTCGACACGTACCGGCTGCGTTTCGAAGATGCCACGGCTCTTCCTCCGGACAGTACGACGAAGAGTGGCAACACTGGAATGGAGGCCTGGCTTACCTTGCTGCAGTTGCCTGTGGACTGGCGGCCCGCGCAGGCCGTCACGTATTTCTTTCCGGACAAAACTTTTTTTCCGTTGATGTTTGAAATCAATTACACAAGCTCGGTCATCAGGCAAAACGAGCTGGAGGTAGGCGTCGACGGCCGGGTTCGCCTCTGCGTTCGTTACACAATTAGCTCCGGCTGGCCGCAGGCCCCGCAGGGCAACTGTCTGAAAACGAGGCGTACAACGTTCGACAACAAAGGCTTCGCGGTCCCCCAGGGGCTGGACTTGGGCGTGCTGAAATGGTCCACCGTAGGCTCGGCTTTGCAATCTTGCCCGTCGGGTGACGATTCAGGGTCCGGCGACGACGACGACGGCTTGCAGAAGTCTTAAAATCCCAGGCTCGATCGTTGTGGAAGGGAGGACAGCGCACACAAAAGGAAATAGCTTGTATTTAGATTAAAATGCTTTTTTGTGTCCAATGTAGGTAAAACGTGCTACGGGCCGGCACACTGTAAAAAAAGTACCCGGACCCCTCGTGGCCCCCGTCTCTCTCTCTCTCTCTCTCTCTCTTGGTCCTGGCAACCCTAGAACCAGCCTTCTCGCGTCACTCAGGCCGCCGCCCCGGGGTCGCTGTCGCCCGGGTGGTTCAGGGCCAGCAGCCAGCAGCCCACCAGCAATACCGGCAACAACAAGAGCAGGAACCAAGCGACCTTCACGAGCACTAGGCAGAACCGCAGGCGCCGCGCCGTGGGATGCCGCAGACAGCGGAGGCAGCACCGGCGGCCTCGCTCGCAACACCCACCGCCGGCGCGCCGGCGGGACCCGGGCCGGCGGGACCCGACCAGGTGGTAGCGGTGCCGCTGGGTGCTCAGCGCGGAAAACCCGGCGGAGGACCGGAGGTCGTACAGGACGCTGCAGCACCAGCACATGAGCGCGCAGACCACGGCCAGGCAGACCAGGTAGCAACTCAAGGCGAGGGTCGTCCGGAAGATCGGGCCCGGGTGGGCCCGCCAGCGCAGTTCGAGCGACTGGTCGTCTACTTGGGCCCGCGCTACCAGGGTCCGCCCGGGCCAGTGCCAGTCCACGCGGCTGCTGGCTATCGTCTGCGAAAAGTTCTCGAAGCTGCCGTGCAGGGCCGGGTGCCCTACGGCCACGGCCCAGACCTGCCGGCGGCGGCGGCCCGAGCCGGCACAGAGCTCTTCGCCGCACGGCGTCAGGACCGCGGCGTGCGCGGCGGACTCGGGCTCGTGGAACAGAAACCAGCGCCGGCCCGTGGCGTCCTCCGTCTGGCCGCGCACTAGCCCCCCGCTCCCGGCCGGCAGGGTCTCGACCACGAGCCGCACCCCGGTGTGGCTCAGGCCCCGGGCCAGCGCCACGTCGGCGCTGCGCCGGAAGGCCACGAGCGCCACGTGCTGGCTCTGCTGGACAGAGGGCAGGTGATCCGAGCCGGACACGTGGTGCGTCACCAGCACGCGCTCGGAGCCGTGCCCCCGCAGCCGGCCGCTCGCGAGCCACAGCTCGGTGCGGCCGAGCCCCGCCGACAGCGGCCGCTGCTGCCAGCCGCGCAACCCGGGGTGGTAGTGCTGGAAGGAACAGAGGGACGCGTTGCAGTGGCGCCACAACACCGCCTGCGCGTGCAGCAGCGAGGACCCCGTCACTTCCCGCAGCAGCCAGCCCGCGTCGTTGGTGATCACGTGTGCCGACCAGTGCCCCCAGGGCTTGGCCCACGCAAACTGGTGGTTGTCCCACAGCTGCCAGTGCTGCAGCAGCCGGAAGGTGCGCTCGCTCGTGCCGGGCCCCACGTACGCGCCCAGGCTCCAGCCCAGCGCCGTCAGGTCCCACTCGTCGAGCCCGCCCACGTCGGCGGCCCAGCTAGCCAGCGCCTGCCGCTGCTCGGCCGCCGGCCGGCCGATCACCAGCCGTTCGTCCAGGGCTAGCAGGCGCGGGCCGCCCGCCACGCCACCGAACAGGTCCAGCTCCGTGACCAGCAGCACGAACGCCGTGCTCTTGTACAAGCTGAAGTCGCGCGCGCGGCCGTCCCACACCCCGGCGAAGTAGCCGAACAGGTCGCGCCGCGGCCCGCTCAGCAGCACGAGGTTCCACGTCAGCGCGTCGTGCCGTCCCTGGTACCGCATCTGCGGCACGGCCCACAGGCCCGCCTCGCTGCTGTACTGGCGCAGCTGCCGCACCAGCGCCTGCGCGCACTGCGCGGCCAGCCCGCGAACTTCGGCGTCGTCCGCCAGGTCGTGCAAGTTCACGAGCCCGACCAACGTCCAGGGCGAGTACACCCCGGAAGCAAATTCATAGAAACCGACCGCGTGCTTTTCGCGCAGGTACGCCAACGTCCGTGCCCGCCAGCCGACCGGACAGCGGGGCGCCGCCCAGCCCAGCCTGCACAGCACCGGGGCCGCCGAGGACCAAAGCAGGAGATGGTTTTCAGACCAGTAGACCGAGCGATTGTCTCCGGGCGTAAACCACAAGCCCGGCACGGACAGCAAGGCGTCCGCCAGCACGCTGGCATTCAGCGCGGGCTGGCAGTGCAGGAGGCGGACGACGCTGGCTAGCACGAAATCTACCACCACGCTGCGGCGGAGTTCTTCGGCCAACGTCGCCAGCTGGGCGGCGGGTAGCGTCCGGTTGTGGCAGGCCAGGACGAGCAGGTCGGCCCAGTAGCCGCTGTCTTGGCGGCGCGTACCGTTATCGTAGTTGGCCAGCAGCAGCCGGGTGACGACGTCCCGGCGGTATTCGAAGCCCGCCCGCGAGTCCTCGTGCAACAAGTCCATGGGGCTGTGCTGCTGCCCGGGGGTGCTCGCGCGCGCGTCCGCGAAGAGAGACGGCCAAACAAGAGGGAGGGGGGGGTGGAGAGGGGTAGCGAGAGGCGGGCGCTTGGACCGTACAATAAAACCCCTGGCGTTTTTCCTGTTGGTTCCCGGGCGGCCCGCTCTGCCCCCTCCACTTTCCTCTCCTCGGCGGCCCCCTCCCCTGGATCCTTGGTTTCTGCCCGGCGGCGGGGGGAGGGGGCCAGAGCAGGAGCGTGCGCGTGGGCGGCTGGCGCGGAAAACTCTGCCCCCTTCTGGCACCCGGCTCCCTCCCGCCCTCGGGTCTACGAGCCAGCCCGCGGCGGTGGCAATAGGGAGAAAGCAGGCCTTTTCTCCCCCTGCTCTCCCTGGCCTGACACCAGAGCAGAACGGGACTGCGTGCGGCTAGGGCGGCAGATGCTGCTCTGCGCTTGGCTGGCCGTGTCCCACTTCCGTGACAGCGGCACGGTGGCCTGGTTGGGTGATTTGTTACGCGAGCGTTTGCCAGCGCGGCTGCTAGTGCCGGGCTGGACGGGCTACTACGGCTGGAACTACGAGTCGGCCGTAGCGTTGGAGGCGTTACGGAACCCGCCGTGGGACGCGGCCCCGGCCGTCGCCAGCCTGCTCCGCTCCCAAGCCCTGGCGCCCGGGCAGCCGGGTTGGTGGCTAAAGCACCACTTCCCGGTGGCTTTCTTGTGGACCGCCGGAGACCGGCTAGGCCTGTTTGGGAGCCTGTTCCGCGACGTCGAGGGTGCACAGGACGTGTACTGCGCCGCCCTCCGTGGCGTGCGGCACTGGCCCCGGCACGCGAACTGGACGGGCCTCCTGGTCCGGAACTTTGGGCGCAGCCGCGGGCGCAGGTGCCGGCGGTGGCTGTGGCTGGACGACGTGTACATGGCGGGCGCGCCGCTGCTGGCCGACTATCCCGACGAAGCCGGGGCCATGCTGGCCCAGGCCAGGCAGGCGTTCGTCGACCCGGCGGACGGGCTGTGGTGGCACGGGCGGTGGGCCACCACGGACGCCACCAACGGCGCGAAATGGGGCAGGGCCCACGCCTGGGCGCTGCTGGCGCTGGCCCGCTACGTGGTGCGCACCAACGACGGCCGGGCGACCGAGTGGCTGCACCAGGACCTCGTCACGCTGTCCCGCTACCAGCGCCCGACGGGCGCCTTTGGCAACCTCGTGAACGACCCGCACAGCCCCGACGAGACCAGCCTGGCCAGCGTGTACGTGTACGCCGTAGCGGTGCTGGTGCGCGCCCGCCCGGACCCGGGCGGGAACCCGGGCGGAAACCCGGGCGGGGACCCGGGCGGGGACCTGCGCGGCCGGGCGCTGGCCGCGCTGGCCTGGCTCAATACGCGACGGACGCGCGGCCTCTGGCTCAGCGACAGTTGTCCGGCCACGGGGCTGACCACGCCCGCGCGCTACAACCGGCACGTGTCGGGCACGACGTTGACGACGGGGCCCGCCGTCGCCCTGGCGGCCTGGGCGCGCGTGGGCGAGGCGCTGCTGCACAATGCCTGGCCAGTAGGGCCGGCGGGGCCAGTAGGACCGGCGGGGCCAGTAGGACCGGCGGGGGCGGCCGGCGGCGCCTGGCAGTCTGGGGGCGGCGGGGGGGCCGAGTCCGCCTGCGTGACGGCCGCCGGGTCGAACGCGTAGTTGACAAAAGCCCCGTCGTCCTCCTCCCGCGGCTGTCCCCCGGGGGCGACGGCGCCGGGGTCCGGCCCCAGGGCGCACACCGGCCCGGCCTCGTCGTCCGAGGCGCCGAGCACATAGACGGGCGAGTCCAGGGGCACCTCTTCTGCCGGGCCCAGGGTGCAGGCAGTAGGTGGGGGGGCCGGCGGGGGGGCCAGCAGGCCTTGGTCGAGGCTGGCGGCGGCGGCCGCCGGGGGAGGAGGAGCGGCGGCGGACACGCCCGCCGGGGGAAGAGGAGCGGCGGACACGCCCGCCGGGGGAAGAGGAGCGGCGGACACGCCTTCTGGGAGAGAAGCGGCGGCGGCCGCACCCGCCGGGGGGGGGGCGGCCCCCCCGGCGTCGGGCCGCGAGGCGGGTGGAGCTGGGCTGCGGTGGCGGCGGCGGCGGGGCGAGCGCTGCCCGGAACTGGGCGAGGGGGAGCGTACGCGCCGGACCCCGGGGGGCCGGCGTTCGCGGGAGCGGCGCGGCCGAGGCTCCGCTGGCGGGCTGCGGCTGCGCGGCCGCCCCTCGGCCGAGCTGCGACTGCGCGGGCGGAGCGCCCTGCCAGCTTCCTCCTCGGCCTCGCGGGGGGGCCGGGCAGTGTCCACCGCGCGGGGGGAGAGCCCGCCCAACCCCCAGGCGAGGTTCGTGCACGCGAGTGCGGACACCTCGGACGACCCCGTGGGTCCGGGGGCGGGGAAGAACGGGCACAGGTACACGGGCCCCGCGGGGGGCGCGGCCCCGCGCGCGATCAGCGCCAGCCGGCCGCCGCGACCGCGCACCCCGGCGCCCAGCGCCGGGCACAGACGGCGCAGGCAGTAGTCCAGGAGGGGCAGGTCGGTGTCCGGCGTAAAGAGGTGGCCGTTGCTGAGCTCGACGCGGCAGCGCGACGCGCGCAGCAGCCTGGCCGTCCCGTTCCAGAACTCGGCGCTGCACCCCGGGTCGTACAGCGCCCGGGCCGGCAGCAGGCGCGCCAGGGCCCGCCCCGCCCGGCCGTACTCTGCCGCCGGCTCGGCCTGGCCGGCGGGCGGCGGCACCCAGCGCTGCCCCAGGGCGTCGATCAGCACGTCCAGCAGCCCGGCGGGGGCCCCGCACAGCCACGCCAGCAGCAGCGCGTCCGCCGCCTCGCCGGCGCTGCCCCCCGCCCGGGCCAGGGCCTCGGGCCCGGCCGTACCCTCGGCCACGGCGCACGCCAGCTGCCAGAGGACCAGCACCAGCTCGCTGCGCGGCGCAAAGTCACGCCACGCCAGCTCTGCCAGCCAGGGCGAGCCCCGGCCGCCGGCCGCCGCGTACGGGATGCGCCAGGGCACCTCCAGCTGCCGGTCGGTGCCGCCCCCCCGCAGCCGGCACAAGGAGCGCTGGCCCCCCTGCAGCGGGGCGGCCGGCCGGCCGGCCCAGCCCCCGGGCTCCGCCAGGCGCAGCACTAGCTCGGCGCGGTCGCGGTCCGCCGACACGACCGACAGGGAGCCCCGTTCCAGGCCCCACACCGTCTGCACCCCGCGCTCGCGCCAGCGGGCCCGCAGCGCTCGCCACAGCTCGCACCAGAAGTACGCCAGCGGCCGGGCGTCGCCGGACTCGGGGTCCAGCAGGCCCGTCGCCCGGCCGCGGCCGGCCAGGGCCAACAGGACCTCCCCCCCCAAGCCAGGCAGCCGCGCCCGAGCACGGCGGGGGGCGAACGCGCGCAGGCCCGCGCCCAGTTCCGGGCGTCCTCCAGGCATGCCGGCGGTGGCAGCCCCAGCCGGGGCGCTTGTTCCCGCAGCCACCCCGCGCCCGGGCCGCCGCGCAGCAGCGCCCACGACGAGCCGACCGGGTCTTGCAGCAGCGCCAACGGAGCGCCGCGCACCAGCTCCGCGTAGCGCCGGCCCTCGCTGTAACGCAGCCGGGCGGCCCGGCCCGGCGGCGACGACGGGGATGACGAGGACGAGGACGACGAGGATGAAGAGGACGGCCGCGAGGACGACGAGGATGAAGAGGATGAAGAGGACGGCCGCGAGGACGACGAGGACGAGGATGAAGAGGACGGCCGCGAGGACGAGAACGACGAGGACGAGGACGGCTGCAAGGGCGGGGACGGCCGCGAGGACGAGGATGGCGGGGGCGGGGGCCCCCAGTCCGGCGGCGGCGGGCCGAGCCCGGCCCACGCGTCCACCACCGAGGGCCGCAGCGCGGACCCCGTCGTGAGGGGCGGGCCGTGCGTGCCGCTCGCTTCCGACAGCGCACGCCGCTCCTCGGGCCCGGTCGACGCGGGCAGCACAAAGAGGCACGTGCCCAGGCGCCGCCGCCAGTACTCGGACCCCGGCCCCCTAAACAGCGGCGCCAGCGACGCCGCCACGCCGCGGCGCGCGGCGGGCTCGTCCGGGAACGACACGACCAGCCACGGCAGCAGCTGCGGGTCCGCGTCCAGGGCCGTCCGCAGCGCGTCCCACGGTTCCGCGCCGCCCGGCGGCCAGGCCACCCACAGGCCGGGCGGCGCGGACCCCGGGGCCAGCAGTTGGGCCAGATTCGCGGGGCAGCCCCACGCCGTCCGGGCGCCCCAGGCCGCGCACCACTGCCGCACGTAGGCCGGGGGCGGGCCGCCCAGGGACAGATAGCAGGGCCGAACGCCGCCGCTCCCCCCGGGCGGCCGGCCGCGCGCGCCCGTGAGCAGGGCCCAGACCACGAGCAGCCGCGCGCGCTCGTCTTCGTCGGCGGCCAGGGCCCACACGGGGCCCAGCTGGTGCTGCAGCAGCGCAAGCAACACGCCCCGCACCCGCGGCACCCGCAGCTGGCTGGGCCAGGCCCCGCCGAGCGCCGGCCGCCCCGGGTCCAGCGCGGCCCTAAAGTCCTGCACGGGGGGGCCGCCCAGCCTCTCGGCGCGGCCCGGCTCCGCTGGCCGGCCCTGCAGCCACTGGCTCACGTGCTGGTCGTGCGGGTCGAACACCAGCCCCCGGGCGGCGTGTCCTGCCGCCGCAGCCACCGCAGCGCCGCCGCGACGCTCGCGTCCTGGAACGAGGCGTCCCCGCGCTGCACCAGGCACCACGGGCCCAGCGCCGCGTTGTCCGCCGTCGCCACCCACGCGTCCGGGTAGCGCAGTGGCAGGGTGGCCTGCGCGGGCGCGGCCGGCCCCGGCCGCGCCCAGTAGCAGCGCTGGCCCTCCTCCACGACCCAGCGCCACACCTCGTGCGTGTCCCCCGTGACCAGGGCCGCCACTACCTGCAGGCCGGGGGCGGTGCGCTGGCCGCTGGGCCTCGTCTGGCTCAGCACGTGCCGCAGGACCTGCCAGCCCAGGCAGACGGCCGCGGGGTCCGGATTCAGGTCCGCCGTCAGGCACTGGCGCTGGAGGTAGGCCGCGCTCAACCCCACGCGCAGGCGGGCCTCTTGCGCCGGGGTAGTTACCTCCGCCGAGCTGTGCTGTGGCTGGGCGCTCAGCAGCAGCCTGACGTAGCTCACCGCCTCCTTACCCAGCCCGACGTCCAGCAGCCGGTCGGCCACGTGCTGGTTCTGCAGGAACAGCGCAAAGCGTGACCAGGCGTGGTCGATCGTGCTCGCACAGCCGCGCTGTTCCGGGGGAGTCGGGCCTAGCAGCGCCTGCACGGCGCTCACAAACCAGGCCGGGTACGGCCAGGCCGGCGCGGCTGCCGGCCCCGGGCCCGACGGGCCCGACGGGGGCGGGCCCGACGGGGGCGGCGCTGCGCTCCTGGCTAGCAGAGTACGCGTCATGGTTCTTTCTGGAGCAGACGAGGCCCCGCGCTGCGGCCACGCCCGCCTCCCTCCCCCCGGGCTGGCCGGTGACGCCCCCTGCGCGGCGCGCTGCCCCCCCCCCCCCGGGGGGCGGAGCGGGGCCCGGTGGGGGGGGACCGCGCGCGTGGACGCGGCCCGGTGGCCTCCCGGGGGGGGGGCGTGCTCCTCTCCCCCCCCTCCCCGCTCCCCGCTCTCCCCACGCCCCGCTGCCACCGGGCCGCCCCCCCCCGGGCCGCCGGCATGCCGGCGGCCGGAGGGACGCTGTCTCCCACCCCCTCCCGGCCTCCCCCGCACTTGCTAAACCACCACGCCCCAGCCCTCGATGCACACCACCCCCGCCCGCCAGCCGTGGCGCCCGTGGCCCCTCTTCCTGCTGTGCGGGTGGCTCCGGGCCGCCGGCGCCGGGTGCCCGTACCCGCTCCAGTGCCCGACCCAAGAGGAGGCGTGCCCCTCGGTCGTGTGCCCCGGCGGCGCCACCATCCTCGAGCTGACGACGGCGGCCCCGCAGGACACGTTCGTGTGGCCCCTGTGGCCGCCCGCCGCCCCGACGGCGCGCCGCCGCCGCCAGGCCCAGGCCGGGGCCGTCCCGACGTCGTTCACGGTCGACTGGGGGGACGGCTCGCCCCCCACGCAGTGCCTGGACGCCGGCGTTGCGCCTTGCGCGCACACGTACGCTGCTCCCGGCACGTACATGGTGACGGCGGACCCCGGCGGACGCTACCCCGTGCGCGGCTGGGCGCTGACGCCCGCCTGGCACGCCACGGCGCCCGCGGGCCTGCGGCTGCGCGCCGTGAGGCAGTGGGGGGAGCTGCGCTTCCACGAGACGAGCGGCTACCATTTGTACGCGGCGCCTGGGCTCGCGTACGTGCCGACGCTGGCTTCGCTGGCGGACACGGGGCTCGTGCAGAGCTGGGACTACAGCTTCGCTCGCCTGACCGCTACGCTGCCGGACCTGAGCTACGGGCTTAACATGTCGGGCGCCGAGTCGGTGGTCGGCCTGTTCGAGGGCTCCACTGGCCTGCAGAGCCTGTGGGGCACACGAGGCTGGGACACGCGCCGGCTGCGCAACGCCAGCCGCGCGTTCGCGGGCCTGCCAGCGCTGACCGAGCTAGACCTGTCGCGCTGGGACACCGCCCGGCTCGAGGACGTGAGCGAACTATTTGCGGGCGGCGTGGCGCTCACGTGGACGGGGGTCGGCGGCTGGACGTCGCTGCCGAGCCTGTCGCGCTTCTCGGGGCTGTTCGCGGGCCTGGGGGGTAGCAACTTCCGGGAGTCGCTCGCCGGCTGGTCGACGCCCGCGCTCGTGGTGGGCTCTGCCGACTGCTCGCAGCTGGCGCCGTACACGGCTCTCTGCCAAGCGCACTGGCCCGCCGCGTGCTCGCGCTCGCTCTTCCTGGCGCTCGTGCGTACGCAAGCCCCCAACGTCCTGGCCACGCTGACGCTGTCGCCCGCGGCCGGCCCGGGCCAGGACGGCACGTACGGCGTGGACTGGGGGGACGGGTCGGCGCCCGAACCATGCGAGCACGCCAACGGTGCCGTCTGCCCTCACACGTACGCCAGCGCCGGCGACTACTGGCTGCGCCTGAGCGGCCGCGTGGACGGGCTGTGGTACGTAGAGGGCGCTATTGTGGTGGACGTGGTGGCGTGGGGCGACGTGCAGCTGTACCACCCCGTCGATAGCACGACCCCGCTCTTCACGCGAGTCGCGCCGTACCTAGCTAACGACAAGTACCTGCTGCGCTACCTGGCGCCGACGGCCGGCTCGCGGGCCCTGCACGGCGTGGCGCCCGAGTACCTGCTGCTCGGAATGAGCGAGTTCGTGGGCGACGCGCGCGACTGGGACTGGTCGTGGCTCACGCCCGCGACCCATCCCAACGGCTTCGCCAGCCTGTTTCAGGACTGCGTCAAGTTCAACCAGGACCTCGACGGCTGGAACACGAGCGGCGTGGCTAACCTCGCAGGCACGTTTTTGGGCGCAAGGGCCTTCAACGGCAGCATCGGGGGCTGGAACACGAGCCAGGTCACGAGCATGAGCTGGACCTTAAATGGCGCGTACGCCTTTGATCGGCCGGTCGGTGGCTGGGACATCAGCCAGGTCACCACCCTATAGGGGGCGTTCGGGGAAGCGTTAGCTTTCAACTAGCCGATCGGCGGCTGGAACACGAGCCGGGTCACCAGCCTATTCTCGACGTTCATGACTGCACAGGCCTTTAACCAGCCGATCGGCGGCTGGGACATAAGCCGCGTCACTAACCTAGCGAGTACCTTCTCAGGTGACCCGTCGTCCAGGAATCGGTGTGTGTTTAACCAGCCCCTGAGCAACTGGAAAGTGTCGGCCGCCGTGGCTGCCGGGAATATATGGGGTATGTTCGCTGGCAATTGCGTGTTTGATCAGGACCTCACGGCCTGGAACGTGACCTCGAGATTGGGGGCAGATGTGTGCAAGCAGCTGTTCCAGCCTAGGGGGATCTTCGAGTCTGGCGTAGGTATCAAGCCAAGCAACCTGCCCGCAGTCTGCAGCGGCTCCTACGTGCGCGGTTGTGGTAAGCCTTAATCAGAAGAAGCCAGACACGTAGTTCTGAGGGAGCTGAGGCGATGGGGTAGTCTTCTGTCTTCCTTGGTTTAGTCTTGCTTTGGGGGGAGCCGCTGTGTGCAGCCTCTGCCTAATAAACTCGAGTTAGTGCCTAGGCTGGCTGTCCACCAACGTCCACGACGTACATCGTCAACCGGAGGCTTTTCTGCGTGCCGGAGAGAGGTCGGCCAGCCCGAGCGAGCGCCGCTACGACCCCGGTGGCGGCAGGCCAGTGGCGCCTGGTCTCGGTCCGCCGGTGGCACCGCTGGCCCGCAGGGTCATTTGGCGTGTGACCGACTGTCCCCGGGGGCCGCTCAGCTGCGGCGGCGTTGGCTGCCCAGTAAGTAAGTCTGGTTTAATCCACAAAGAAGACAGTGCCAAGGCAACAGAGCCTCCTGTGTTAGAGCGTGGCGCTCTCTCTCTCACTCTCTCACTCTCTTCATGTTGGCCAGGCCGGCTGGCCCTAGCCCAGGCGCTGCCGCCGCCGGGCTCTCAGGGCCCGGGCCCGAACCAGACGGTGGCCTCCTGAATGCTGGCTTCCGGGGACGGCGAGGCCGAAGCCGAGGCCGGGACCGGGGCCGGGGCCGAGGGGCTCGGGTCCGGCGTACAGTACGCCGCGACGGAGGCGCCCCCGCGGCCAGCGCCAGCCACCGCCAGCCACAACAGCAGCCGCCACAACCACACCCACAGCCACGTACCCCGGCGTCGGTGCATGAATAGCACGGGTAGGGACGGCAGAGCCAGGGCGCTAGGCTTTGCCAAGCTAGCAGCGCCGCCCGCGCGGCCGCACCCCCTACCTCCCCTCCGGGGGCGCGTCCCGTGCCAGGGAGAGGGGCGCCGTTCTCCCCCCGCCCTGCCCCCTCCCGGAAGGGGGAGGGGCGGCCCGGAGAGGGGGGTCCAGGAGGCTCCGGAGAGGGGGGGGCCCGGAGGAGGGAGCTCAGAGGGAGAGAGCCCCCGGCCGGCGCAGCCCCCGGAGCCTACGGACCCCGGGCTGCCGCGGCCCCCCTGGCTCACACCCACCACGCCCGCCCGCCCGCCGGGGCCCGCCGGGGCCCGGCCCAGCCAAAGGCCGGCGCAGCCGAAGGCCGGCGCAGTTATTGTTCCCCCTGATTTTTGCCGCACCCCCGGACGTAGCCAGTACACTGGGCCGGCAGGTGGCTCGGCTGGATGCCTTGGTCGGGCGTGTACACACCATAGGGCTGGAAGATCCGTGCGCACGCGCCCGCCCCGGCCGAATGCAGGCTGAGGTTCCAGCTCCGGAGGTCCTGATCGAACACACAGTTGCCCATCAACATGCCACACAGGCCGCCATTTTCCCAGCCCGCCGCGGCCGACACGTCCCAGCTGCCCAGGGGCTGGTTAAAGACGCAGTTGTGCAGCGGACAAGCCAGGGCGTACGACAGGCGGGTGACCCGGCCGGTGGGCCAGCCGTCGAGGGGCTGGTTGAAGGCCCTGGCGTCCAGGAAGATCGAGTCCAGGTTCGTGGCGGACGACGTCCGCCACCCGCCCAGCGGCCGGTTGAAGCTGAAGGCGGACGCGAAGGCCCCGTGCAGGTTCGTGACACCGCTCACGTCCCAGTCCTCGACGCTGCCGTTGAAGCTGAAGGCGGCCGCGAAAGTGCTGTCCAGGCTCGCGACGCCGCTCGTGTTCCAGCCGCCGAGGTCCTGGTTGAATTGGTGGCAGTGTTCGAACAGGCTGCGCAAGCCCTGGGGGTGGGTCGCGGGCGTGAGCCACGACCAGTCCCAGTCGCGCGCGTCGCCCACAAACTCTGTCATTTGGTACAGCAGGTACTCGGGCGCCACGCCGTGCAGCGCCCGCGAGCCGGCCGTGGGGGCCAGGTACCGCAGCGCGTAGCATTCCTCCGCGGGGGCGCTGGACGAGTCGGAGCCGTCGCCCGGCAGGTACGGCCTCATCAAGAGCGGCTCGGTGCTGTCGACGGGGTGGTACAGCTGCACGTCGCCCCACGCCAGCACGTCGACGACGCACGCGCCGGTCAGGTACCACCACCCGTCCACGCGGCCGCCGAGGCGCAGCCAGTAGTCGCCGGCGCCCGCGTACCGGTGCCGGCACTGGGCGCCGCTGGCGTGGACGCAGGCGCTGGGGCGGGTGGCGTCCCCCCAGTCCACCGTGAAGTTCGGCCCGCCGCCGGCCGTGGGCGACAGCCCCAGCGTGGCGGTGGTGTTAGCGTACGACACCCGCACCAGCGCCAGCAGAGAGGAGCGCGCGCACGCCGTGGGCCAGTGCGCCGGGCCCAGCGCCGTGTACGGCGCCAGCCGGGCGCAGTCGGCCGAGCCCGCGGCGAGCGCGGGCGTCGACCAGCCGGTGAGCGCTTCCCGGAAGTCGGGGCCTAGGCCCCGGAACAGCCCCGCGAAGCGCGACAGGCTCGGCAACGACGTCCAGGCGCCGACCCCCGTGCGCGTGAGCGCCGAGCTGCCGTCGAACAGTTCGCTCACGTCCTCGAGCCGGGCGGTGTCCCAGCGCGACAGGTCCAGCGTGGCTAGTGCCGGCAGGCCCGCGAACGCGCGGCTCGCGTTGCGCAGCCGGCGCGTGTCCCAGGCGCTCGTGCCGTCCAGGCTCGCCAGCCCCGCCGAGCCCTCGAACAGGCCGACCGCCGACTCGGCGCCCGACACGTTGAGCCCGTAGCTCGGATCCGGCAGCGGGGTGGTGAGGCCGGCGAAGCTGTAGTCCCAGGCGCGCACGAGACCCGCGTCCCGCAGCGAGGCCGGCGGGGGCACGTACGCGAGCCCGGGCGCCGCGTACAGGTGGTAGCCGCTCGTCGCGTGGAAGCGCAGCTCGCCCCACTGCACGATGGCGTCCAGCCGCAGGCCCGCGGGCGCCGTGGCGTGCCAGGCCGGCGTCAGCGCCCAGCCGCGCACGGGGTCGGGCCCGCCGGGGTCCGCCGTCACCGTGTACGTGCCGGCCAGCGCGTACGTGTGCGCGCAGGGCGCGGCGCCGGCGTCCAGGCACGGCGTGGGGGGCGAGCCGTCCCCCCAGTCCACCGTGAACGAAGTCGGGACGGCGGCCTGGGCCTGGCGACGGCGCGCCGTCGGGGCGGCGTCCGGCCACAGCGGCCACACGAACGTGTCCTGGGCGCCCGCCGTCGTCAGCTCGAGGATGGTCACGCTGCTAGCACGCCCGGCCGCGGGGCAGCCGGGCGGCAGGCACACGAACGGGCAGTAGGCGCGGACCCCGGCCCGCCACAGGCCCCAGAGGGCCCACAGGCTCCACCAGGCTGCGCGAGCAGGGTGCATAGCCAGCCAGCTGTCACCCGCGGAGGAGGCTAGCGGGGGAGGTGGCTACTGGTGGCTTTGGGAACAACAGACCCCCGGGGGCGGCGGGCAGACGCCCCTTGCTCTCCCCCCCCCCCTCCCTACCCCCGCCGCCGCGTGCCCCCCTGCCCTGCTCTCCCCCGGCCGGCACGGGGAGGGTGGCCGCGCGCGCCAGCAGCCAAGCGGCCTGGCCGGCCGGGTGGCACAGGAGGCCCTCGCGAAGGGGCCGGGTGGCTCAGCCGGCCGGGGTTGTCTGGTCGGGGGTGGCACAGAGGTCCCCCCTCTGCCTGCCAAGTGGCACGGCTGGCCTGACTGGCCGGGTCGGGGGTGGCACTGACGGCCCCCCGCCCTGCCGGCCGGGTGGCACAGCCGGCCGCGGCTTTTGCGGGTCTGGGTGGCACCGGTCGCCGGATCTCTGAGGGGCAAAGGTACTCGTTTGGCCGGACCCTCTGCTTGCCTTTTTTTTCTCCCCTCCCTCTCCCCTCTCCCCTCTCCCTTCTCCCTTCTCCCCTCTCCCCTCCCGCGGCCGAACATTGTGCAGGCCCCGCCCAGGCTTTTTATGCAATGTGGCGGTCCGGTGGCCAGTGCCACCGGTAGCTTTTGGGCCCGGCCGCAGGACCAGACGAATTTTCTTTGCCCGAACCACCAAAAAATCCCGTGGGGCGTAAGTGTCCAAGTAGCGAGAATCGCACTGGTGGTTCGAGGCCTCGGGGGGGGTGCCACCCCAGACGTAAATTCAGGCACTGCCCCTACAAGACTAAAAAAACACCGCTATTTACGGGTAAAAAAGGGAAAAGTTAAATTAGTGATTGGTTGTCGATAGGCAGGACTGGCTCCGATGCCGTTTTGCACCCGGGTGGCACCCGTAACCCTCCGGCGAGGTCAGGCCGGGTTTGGACCCACCAGGGCGATTCTCGCTATTAGGACACTTACGCCCGCCGGCCTTAGTTTTCCGGGTAGTACGGGAAATTTCCCCTGGTTCTGCGGTCATCACAGAAAAAGCAGTCGGTGGCACCGGGCACCGGAGCAGTGTTGGACAGAAAGACCCGGGGGGGGGCTGCACAATGTTCGGCCGCGGGGAGGGAGAGGGAGAAGGGAGAAGGGAAGGGAGAAGGGAGAGGGGAGAGGGGAGGGGGGGGAGAAAAAGGCAGTCGACCGTATCCGGCCAAACGAATCTAGCCACCCGAGCGGGAGGGCCTGGCGTCTCATGCCACCCGTCCGGAAAAGCAGCGCCTTTCCTGCCACCCGGCCGGAAAAGCAGCCTTTCTGCCACCCGGCCGGAAAAGCACGCCTTTCTTGCCACCCGACCGAAGCAGCGCCTTTCTTGCCACCCGGCCGAGAAAGCAGGGCCTCTCGTGTTCCCGGGGAGGGGGGGCGACTCTTCCGGCCGCCCGGACCTCACCACCGCGTTAGCAAACTCCCCCCCCCCCTGAGTTTTAGCACCGCGTTGGGCAAAAAAGCACCCCCTCTCTACCCTAGGTTTTAGCACAGCCTTGAGCAAAAAAGCACCCCTCCCCCATCCCTACCCTAGGTTTCAGCCCCGCGTTTGGCAAGAGGGCGCGTCGGTGCCAGGGAGGGGCGCAGTGCGGGGGGGGGGCGGGAGGTGGAAGAGGCGTCCCCCTGGGCTTCTCTCCCTGCCGCGCCACGCCGGCGGTAGGGGGGACGCCGTCTTCCTCACCCCCCCCCCCCCCCCCCCGCATTTGCTAAACCACCCGCCCCGAGCTACAGATGCACCCCGCCTCCGCCCGCCAACCGTGGCGCCCGTGGCCCCTCCTCCTGCTGTGCGGGTGGCTGCGGGCCGCCGGCGCCGGGTGCCCGTACCCGCTCCAGTGCCCGACCCAAGAGGAGGCGTGCCCCTCGGTCGTGTGCCCCGGCGGCGTCACGATCCTCGAGCTGACGACGGCGGCCCCGCAGGACACGTTCGTGTGGCCCCTGTGGCCGCCCACCGCCCCGAGTGCGCGCCGCCGTCGGCAGGCGCAGGCCACCGTCCCGACGTCGTTCACGGTGGACTGGGGGGACGGCTCGCCCCCCACGCCGTGCCTGGACGCCGGCGCCGCGCCGTGCGCGCACACGTACGCTGCTCCCGGCACGTACACGGTGACGGCGGACCCCGGCGGACGCTACCCCGTGCGCGGCTGGGCGCTGACGCCCGCGTGGCACGCTACGGCGCCCGCGGGCCTGCGGCTGGACGCCATCGTGCAGTGGGGAGAGCTGCGCTTCCACGCGACGAGCGGCTATCACTTGTACGCGGCGCCGGGGCTCGCGTACGTGCCGCCGCTGAACTCGCTGCCGGACACGGGGCTCGTGCGCGTCTGGGACTACAGCTTCGCCCACCTCACATCCGACCTGGGCTGCGACACGAGCTACGGGCTCAACGTGTCGGGCGCCGAGTCCGCGGTAGGCGTCTTCGAGGGCTCCACCGGCGTGGCTCGGCCGCACGGAGCTAGCCGGTGGGACACGCGCCGCTTGCGCAACGCCAGCCGCGCGTTCGCGGGCCTGCCGGCACTAGCCACGCTGGACCTGTCGCGCTGGGACATCGCCCTGCTCGAGGATGTCACTGAGATGTTTGCGGGCGGCTCGGCGCTCACGCGCACGGGGGTCGGCGGCTGGACGTCGTTGCCGAGCCTGTCGCGCTTCTCTGAGCTGTTCCGGGGCGTCTCGCCGGACTTCCGGGAGGCGCTCACCGCCTGGACGACGCCGGCGCTCGCCCCCGGCTCGGTGGACTGCACGCAGCTGGCGCCGTACACGGCGCTGGACCCGACGCGCTGGCCCGCCGCGTGCTCACGCTCGCTGTTCTCTGCGCTCGTGCGCACGACCTACCCTAGCGCCACGCCGCGCTGACGCTCGCGCCCACGGCCGGCCCGGGCGCGAACTTCACGGTGGACTGGGGGGACGGGTCGGCGCCCGGCTCGTGCGCGCACGCCGGCGGCGCCGTCTGCACGCACGTGTACGCCAGCGCAGGCGACTACTGGCTGCGGCTCAGCGGCCGCGTGGACGGGCTGAGGTACGTAGAGGGCGCCTGGATAGTGGACGTGGTGGCGTGGGGCGACGTGCAGCTGTACCACCCCGTCGGCAGCACGACCCCGCTGTTCGCGCGGACAGTAGGGGGGTCTCCGTTGCGTTACCTGGCGCCGACGGCCGGCTCGCGGGCCCTGCAAGGCGTGGCGCCCGAGTACCTGCTGCGCTCGATGAGCGAGTTCGTGGGCGACGCGCGCGACTGGGACTGGTCGTGGCTCACCCCCGCCACGCACCCCAACGGCTTCCGCTCTCTGTTCGAAGGCTGCACCAAGTTCAACCAGGACCTCGGCGGCTGGAACACAAGCGGCGTGGCTAGCTTGTGGTCTACCTTCAGCCAGGCGACGGCCTTCAACGGCAGCCTCGAGAGCTGGGATACTAGACGGGTCACGAACCTAATTCAAACCTTCTTCAGGGCCCGGGCCTTCAACCGACCGCTCGGCGCCTGGGATGTCCACCAGGTCACCGTCATGGCCAAGACGTTTGGGGAGGCCTGGGCTTTCAACCAGCCGCTGGGCGCGTGGAACACTACCTCCGTCACTACCATGTCTGCCGTCTTTAACAACGCTAGGGCATTCAACCAGAACATCAATAGCTGGCAAACTAGCAGAGTCACTGACCTGCGCGACGCGTTTGGTTGTGACTACAACATGTGCGCGTTCAACCAGCCCCTGGGCAGCTGGGACGTGTCGACCGCCGCCGGAACCGACGGCGGAGTAGGAGGAATGGACGCCATGTTTAGTGGTAATTGTGCTTTTGACCAGGACATCACAGTCTGGAACCTAGCTTCGCACCCAAACGGTGCAGGGGCGTGCGAAGCCATCTTCCAAGCTTATGGTAGGGGTTTGGAAGGCACCGGTATCCAGCCGAGCAACCTGCCGGGGCTGTGTACGGGCTACATCCGCGCGTGCGGTAAGCAGTTCGGCTCGCTCGGCTGAGGGTGGTGAGCTGCCAGGGCTGCGTGCACCGAGGAGGCAGGAAGAGTGCCTAGGCGTAGTCAAACTAAAAAGGAGATTTTGGTACAGACTGACTGGGGTCACTGCACAGCCACCGACCGGCGCTCGGGGGGGACGAAGGGGCCGGGTGGCTCAGCCGGCCGGGGTTGTCTGGTCGGGGGTGGCACAGAGGTCCCCCCTCTGCCGGCCAAGTGGCACGGCTGGCCTGACTGGCCGGGTCGGGGATGGCACTGACGGCCCCCCGCCCTGCCGGCCGGGTGGCACAGCCGGCCGCGGCTTTTGCGGGTCTGGGTGGCACCGGTCGCCGGATCTCTGAGGGGCAAAGGTACTCGTTTGGCCGGACCCTCTGCTTGCCTTTTTTTTCTCCCCTCCCCTCTCCCCTCTCCCCTCTCCCTTCTCCCTTCTCCCTCTCCCCTCCCGCGGCCGAACATTGTGCAGGCCCCGCCCA
Organism: Paulinella micropora; assembly: GCA_019918135.1. Lineage (NCBI taxonomy): Eukaryota > Cercozoa > Imbricatea > Euglyphida > Paulinellidae > Paulinella > Paulinella micropora. The sequence goes on from WBZZ01005365.1 coordinate 56,580, forward strand.
GGCTTTTTATGCAATGTGGCGGTCCGGTGGCCAGTGCCACCGGTAGCTTTTGGGCCCGGCCGCAGGACCAGACGAATTTTCTTTGCCCGACCCCAAAAAAATCCCGTGGGCGTAAGTGTCCAAGTAGCGAGAATCGCACTTGTGGTTCGAGGCCTCGGAAGGGGGTGCCCCCCCAGACGTGTCAATTCAGGCACTGCCCCTACAAGACAAAAAACACCGTTATTTACGGGTAAAAAAGGAAAAAGTTAAATTAGTGACTGGCTGTCGATAGGCAGGACTGACTCCGATGCCATTTTGTACCCGGGTGGCACCCGTAACCCTCCGGCGAGGTCAGGCCGGGCTTGGACCCACCAGGGCGATTCTTGCTATTAGGACACTTACGCCCCGCCGGCCTTAGTTTTCCGGGTAGTACGGGAAATTCCCCCTGGTTCTGCGGTCATCACAGAAAAGCAGTCGGTGGCACCGGGCACCGGAGCAGTGTTGGACAGAAAAGCCTGGGGGGGGCTGCACAATGTTGGGCCGCGGGGAGGGAGAAGGGAGAAGGGAGAAGGGAAGGGAGAAGGGAGAGGGGGGGAGGGAGGGGGGGGAGAAAAAGGCAGTCGACCGTATCCGGCCAAACAAATCTAGCCACCCGACCGGGAGAAGCCCGGTCACCCCTGCCACACCACCACTCCCGGCGTGACAGTCGGTCGGCGGGCCACCTCATCCTGTCTACCGGCCGGTGGCGCCACCAACTTCCTTGACCTGGCTGGGCAGTGCCACCGGCCGTGATGGCTCGGCCGGGGAGTGCCACCCGAGGAGGCTCGCCGTTCCGTCGGCATGCCCGCCGGCAGCACCTGGCCCAGCCAGGCCCAAGCCCAACAGGAAGGGGGGGAGAATCTAAATTTTAATCAGGCGCCAAGCAGGAGGCCTGGCTTTTTACGGGCACTAGCGTAGCTTCTTCCAGCCTGCAAGCGTACTCTGCCTGTCTTGGCCAGCCGCTCAGCAGCCGGGCGCCGGAGCGCTGCAGGTTCGCACGCTGTCCGGCGTGGGGGGCGCACGTGCTCCCGGGGGGGGGAGCTAGGGCCCCGGGCCGGCGAGCTTGATCTCTGTGGCCGCCCGCGCCGCTACGTGCGCGGGCAGGAGCTGGATGATCGCGCCGGCGGCCGCTAGCTTCGCTTGCACGTCCTGGCTCTTGGTGAGGTGTAGCTGCTGCAGGCACAAGGCCTCGGCCAGGAGGGTATGCAGCCGCACGAGGTGGTGCAAAGTGTCGCTGTGGCCAAAGTGCGAGATCTCGATGTAGGGTGTGACCTCGCGCTTGCGGGCGATCGCGCTGGACAGCTGCGCGCAGCTCTGGATGAGCAAGGACTGCGCCTCCTGCAGCAGCTTCCAGTCACCGATGTCGTGGCCCCGGCCGCTGCCGGCGGGCTCGGGGCCGGGCGGCGGCTGCTCGGGCGCGGGGGTCGACCCCGCGGGCGCTGCGGCGGCGGAGGTCGGCCCCGCGGGTGCCGGGGCGGCGGCGGCAGAGGTCGGCTCCGCGGGTGCCGCGGGTGCCGGGGCCGGCGGAGGTCGGCTCCGCGGGTGCCGCGGCTGTCGAGGCCTCGGCGGAGGTCGGCTCCGCGGGTGCCGCGGGTGCCGGGGCGGCGGCGGCGGAGGCCGGCTCCGCGGGCGCCGTCCCTGCGCCGGGGGCCTCCGTGCCAGTCTTCTGTCGTTTGGGGTCCAGTGTCTCCCCGCCCCAGGGATCCTCCAGTGGAGGGGTACGACCGTGCCTTCTCTTCCGTGGCGCCTTCCTGCTCGGGGCGGGAGGGCTAGGCGCTTCCATCTCTGTGCCTGCCGACAGATGTGCTGCCTACCCCTCCCTGTCGCTGGGCGCACACGCAGGGGGGAGCAGGCGCCCCCCCCGGGCGGCCGTCGCGAGGGGGGGGAAGGGGGGGGGGGGCCGCCTGCTCCCCCCGCTCGCCCCGGGGCCTGCCGGCCCCGGGCACGCGGCCGGCCCATGGCAGGCACGCAGAGGGGGGTGCGGGGGGCGACTCTTTCCTCCCTCCCCGGGGCACGCCCCGAAGGGGGGGGGGGGGAATCGCGCGTGCGCCCCTGGTGGAGGGCGGGGGGGCGCGCCTTCCCCGCGGGGCGCGGGACCAGCCCCTCGGCCTCCTCACAACCTGACCCGGCATGGCTTCCACTACCGAACCCGGCGCCGGCTGGACGACCCGCACCGGGCTTCGTCCTCGGAAGCCGCTGCAGACCGCCGCGGCCCTCAGGCCCGCACCAACCCAGTGGGAGTCTGCGCGCTCTCTGGCAGCCATCTGGCGGTTTGGGCTCACCGCCACCGTCTTGGTCGCCGAGGGCTGTCGTGTGTGCCTGTGGATCCGTTACCAGCGGCGCCACGAGGCGGCGCAGCCGGCGGAGGAGGACGACACGGGCGACGACGGGGCCGGGCCGGGCCCGGCGGAGGAGGACGACGCGGGCGACGACGGGGCCGGGCCGGGCCCGGCGGCGGAGGAGGACGACGCGGGCGACGATGGGGCCGGGCCGGGCCCGGCGGAGGAGGACGACGCGGGCGACGACGCCTCGGGTGAAGATGACAGTGCAGAACCGGTTCCGGCGGAGGAAGCCTCCGGTGACGACTGCGCAGAACAGGCTGACGACGACGCTGAGCCCGACCATGCGCTGGACCGCTGCCGGCTGTCCGTGCTGCCCCGTGCCGTCCGCACTGCCTCCTGGCTCCTGTCGCTGGCCCGCCGCCCACAGGCGTCCTGGTTCGAGGCCCTGTTCGATCAGCGGTCAGCTGCCGCCACGTGCACCCCGCTCCAGGGGCACCCGCAACAGCGCAACAAGCGGGGCGAGGCCAAGTTCTTGCTGTACACCACGGTTCCCCACGCAGGGGAGGACGACGAGGTCACCGTGTCCTACTCGTGTGAATTTCTCCTGCACGTACCCACGGGGGCGCAAGAGCCCGCGCCGCTCGTGGGGGCAGAGGTTGACGTAGAGACGCTCTTGCTCACCCAGCTCGCGCAGATCCGGCCCTGCTACGACCTGTTGCTGGCCGCGGCCCACCAGGAGGGGATGAGCGCTTCTCGGGTGCTCCACCAGCTGCTGCCGGAGGCTGGCTGGGACCTGGCGCGCAGGCGGCGGGACGGGGTGCGGCTCTTTGTGCATGATCGCTACGGGGCCAGACACGTCAGCCGCCCGAGTGTCCCGCGCCCAGACGAGGAAGCAGCGGCCTCCGCGGCGGCCGGCCCTGCTGGCGAGCACTCGCCCGTCCGCGGCGCTGAGTCGCCGCGGCGCTGAGTCGCTCCGCGGCGCTGAGTCGCCCCGCAAAAGAGCTCGGCCGGGTGCCCCTGACGGACGGGCGGAGTAGGCCCCTGGCCGGACACGCCGGGCTTCGCCAGCTCCAGCACCGCTGAGCGCCAAGCTTCTTCTGTTGGCCGTGGGCAATAGCTAGTAGACCCGGCTCTGGGGTAGCTAGCGCCGGGAGTGACCGCGGCGTCGGCCGGCGTGGGTCTTGAGAGCCCGGCCGCGCCCTTGTACTCAGTACGCAGAAATAAAGATAGCAGCGGGCCAGCTGGCCACCGGCAGGGGGAGCGAGGGCCTTTCCTCTCGGAGCCGGGCCGGGGGGGGACCGGTCGTCCCGCGGGCCGGCCGCGCCGGAGAGCCCCGAGCGAACAGTACGCGCCACCGGCCGCCCTCCCTCCCCCAGGCAAGATCACTTCGTCCCCCGCCGGCCCCGCCCTTGCTCCCCCGTCCCAGGGGGGAGGAGGGACCCTGCGCAGGCGGGGCTGGGGGGGGGGGCTTGGGGGGGAGGAGGAGGACTGCCCCCCCTGCTCCCACTTTCCCTTGGCTGGCGCCGGCCCCGGCCGCTCGCTCGCCGCCTCCCGGCTCTAGCTCACTCACTCTCTGCCGTCGGCTACGGAGCACGAGCACACTGGCCTCTGCCCTAGCGCGCGGGGCGGCCTCCGGACGAGGCAGATGGAAGACTGTTTGCTGTTGCTGGCGGCCGACCGGTGGCACGCGCTGCCGTGGCCCCCGCCGGCGGCGGACGCGACCGCGGGGCAGCGCCTGTTGCTCGAGCCGTGGACGGAGTGGGCCCACGCGGTCGCGTGCGAGCGGCTGTGCGCCCTGTTCGAGCGCGTGCCGGCCCCGCGGGGCGGCCGGGCCTGGCGCGACCAGCTGGACCCCAGGCTCGCGCACGTGCCGCTGCCGGCCGAGCTGGCGCGGCAGCCGTCGGACTTGAACCGCGGGGCGTGCAAGCTGCGCGGCCTGGACCTGTCGCTCGGGGGCGCCATCACGGCGGCCCTCCACCTGCTGCCCGAGCACGCGGCGGTCGACCTGTGCGGCGGGCCGGGCGGCTGGCTCCAGGCGCTGGCCGCGCACCGGCCGCACGGCACGCTGTTCCTGGGCAGCACGTGGACGGGCTCGCCCACGCCGAACAGCGGGTACGACGCGTTGCTGCGCGCGTGGGGCCGCGCCGGGGGGCCGGACCTGACCAACGTGCTGCTGGACACCGGGGGCGCCGACGACACGGACCTGCGGCGGCCCGCGGCGGTGGCGCGCCTGCGGCTGGCGTGGTCGCGGCAGCTGCGGGTCCGTGGCCTGCCCTGCACGCTGGTGCTAGCGGACGGGGGCGCCCCCGAGGCCGCCGACCAGGAGCGCCGCGGGGTGTGCCTGCTGGCGGCGCAGCTGCGGCTGGGCACGCACTGGCTGGCGCTCCACGGCCCCGCGTCGAGCGAGGGGCGGGGCCGCGCGCTGCTGGTGTGCAAGTTCTTCGGTGGCCTGGACGCGGCGACGCAGCTGGCCCTGGCCGCAGCGGCGCTCGCGTTCGACGAGTGGTGCGTGGTGAAGCCCGTGGCGAGCCGCTCCGCCAACGCCGAGGCGTACCTGGCGTGCCGGGGGCCCGCCTACGGCGAGCGCGCGGCCCTGGCGCAGCGCGTGCTGGGCGCCCTGCACCGGCTGGCCCGGCCCCGGCCGCGGCCCGCGCCGTCGAGCTGGCCGAGCAGCACGGCGTCGTGGGGTCCCTGCTGGCCTTCCGCGAGCAGTTCCGCCCGTACATGGCCGCGCGCCTGCGCGTGCAGCACGACTGCCTGGCCGCCTTCTGGCGCCGCGCCCGGCCGCAGCCGGCCGAGGTCCGGCGGGCGCTGGAGCAGCCGCCGGCGCCCCGCGCCCGCAAGCCCCGGCCGGACGACGAACGGCGGCGGCGCCAGGACTGGCAGGCCCGGCTGGCCCGGTGCGCGCCGCAGTGCTGCCCGCGGCCGCGCCCGCGGCGGGCGGGCGCCGGCTGCTGGCGGACCCCTGCCTGCAGGCCCGCGCGACCATGCCGGTCCTGCAGGCCCTGCAGGGCCTGCGGCCCACGGCGCCGCCCGACCTCAACTTCCTGGCGCTGCTGTGGGCCTACGTCTGCGCCGTGCGGCCGGCGGCCAGCGACGAGGCACGCTCGGTGCACGTGCCGTGGGCCGAGGGGGCGTGCGCCGGCTGGCTGTGGGCCAGCCCCGAGGGTTGCTTCCTGGCGCCGGCGGCGGCGTTGCCGGGCCCGCCAGGCTTCGTGGCGGCGCGGGTCCCCGCGCTGGACCCGGCGGGCGTGGACGAGTGGGCCGGGCGCCTGGTTGGGCAGGCCGCCGAGAACGCGCGGCTGCACGACCTGCTGTGCCGGGCCTCCCTGCCACTACACGACGTAACCCTGGCCCCCGGCACGTCGCTGCTGGTGTGGGGGGTGCCCGCCAGCAAAGGGAGCACGCTGTGGGTGCTGGACGTGCTGGCCGGGCCGTGGACCCGGCCGGCCCTGTTTGGGGGCACGCGGGCCGGCCGCGTCGAGGCCTTGGTGCGCCACGTGCTGCGCTGCGCGGCGCAGGCCGGCCGGCTGCAGCAGGCTAGCTGGTGGGACCCAGGCGACGCGGGCAGCCTGCTGGGGCTGTCACTGCCCCTGCACGCACCCGCGGAGGCAGCGGCCGGCGGGCCCGCGGACGACGGCGGCGGCCTGTGGGCCGAGTGGGCGGGCGCGGCGGTGCGCGGCCGGCTGGTCCCCCTCGGGGGGGTCCCCCCCCCCCTGCCCCCCTTGCCTGAGGGGGGGGGTTCCCCCCCTGCCCCCCCTTGCGTGCCCCGGGGTTCGTGTTGAGGGGGAGTTCCCCCCTGCCCCCCTGCAGTCCGTGCCCGCCCCGTGGTTCGTGTTGAGGGGGGGGGGGTTCCCTGCCCCCCCCTTGCCTGCCCCGGGGTTCGTGTTGAGGGGGGGTTCCCCCCCTGCCCCCCCCCCCTGCAGTCCGTGCTCGCTCCGCTTTCTTCCTAGCGCCGCGTGGCGTCCCCGAAGCCAAAGAAAAGAGCCGCCAGGGCAGGGAAGAGGAGCCATGGACCACCGCGCCGTGCGGCACTTTGCCCGTGCAGACTCCCCATTCTACTCCCTCTCTTCTCTTCCCCAGGGGTCTGGCCGGCCGCTAGTCAATCCTCCCCGTACAGTTACAATTCAAGTCGAAAGTGAATCTTTTTTATTTAGAGTACAATTTTACAGAGAGAGAGAGAGAGAGAGAGCTAGTTGCTGGTTGGCTCTAGCTAGCTACTTCAGTCGGTCGCAGGCAAACTCTTGGGCACGGGGAGGCGCAGCACGTAGCTACCCGGCTGCTGCAGCTCCAATTTCGCCCCTTGTTTAAGCTGTTCCCCGTAGTGCCAGAAGCGGCGCATGTCTTCGTGCAGGCGGTGCACATCAGCGTGGAGGCGGCCGCCGCTGACGACTTCAGCGGCCATGCACTGTTGGTACCTCTGCTGGGCGGCCGCCGCCACCGTCAGCACGCCGAGCACCCAAGTGACGAAGGCAGTGTCTTGTTCAGTAGGATCCGGCCTGTACCGCTCCACCCGCGTGGCCAGGGAAGCAGGTGTAACGCGGGGCCGGGCCAGGCGTCTGACGTAGCCGCCCTTCGTCTTGAGCAGCGCCTGGAGGCCACAGCTGATCTGGTTTGCCAGGTGGCTCCACCTAGTCACGTCCTCCCGGAGTTCGCGGGTGCTGGGATTGCGCGGGCGCGGGAGCAGGCGCAGGTCGCGTGTCCCGAGGGCTTGTGACACCCTGTCCAGGGCCAAGACAGCGGCATACAGGACGCTGGCGTTCTCCTCGGCCGGTGCAGAGGCAGGCGGCGGCTGCTGCGGCTGGGGGTGCTGGTCGTCGGTGGTGTCCATGGCCGGGTGGGCGGGGTCGTACTCGGCGTCGGCGGGAGCGCTGGCTGGCGGCGCCTGGGTCTGGGGAGCCGTGTAGGGGGTGAGGGCTAGCATAGTAGGCGCAGTGGTTGTGTCTGGGTGCTTGGCTCGCAGCGCAAAAGTGTGAGGAGCGAGGGGGAGAGGCGCGTCGTGCGCGGCGGTCGCGCGCGACCCCGGGCACGCGGGTGCCGACTGCCGGGCGCGTTCGGCGCGCGACCCCTGACACGCGGTGGGGGGGGGGAGCGCTCGCTGTCGGGCGCGCGTGGCGCGCGACCCCGGACACGCGGCGGTCGGAGCGCGCCCCCTTGTCGCGCGCTAGGGGCACACGCCGCACGCGCGCGCCCTGTACCGGGCGACGGGCCGTGCGGGGGGGAGGGAGGGGGGACGCCCTCCCCCCGTGCGGCGGCGCGTGCGCGCAGGGGGTGGGGGGGGAGGGCCCTCCGGCGCTCGAGACACCCACCAGTAAGGCGGCTGCTACTGAACCCGGACGCCCCCGGCCAGAGTGGCACACGCCACTCTGCTCTTTGTGCTCGCCTGCTGTTTGTGCGCTCACGCGCCTGGACACACACACACCTGGCTGGCTCTTTCCCTCTCTCGTGTGCCCCTGTAGACCATGCAGGTGACGACGAGAGCCCAGGCCAGACTCCGGCAGGCGCCACCCAGCAGCCACGGCGCGCTGCGTCGTGGCGCGGCGCGTCCCCGCCACACCCGTCCTCCCAGCACGCGACTGCCCAGTACGCGACTGTCTAGTACGCGACGGCCTAGTACGCGACGGCCCAGTACGCGACGGCCCAGTACGCGACGGCCCAGTACGCGACCGCCCAGTACGCGACCGTCCAGTACGCCACCGCCCAGTACGCGACCGCCTAGTACGCCACCGGCTAGTACGCCACCGCCCAGTACACGACCGGCTAGTACGCCACTGCCCAGTACGCCGCCGCCCAGTACGCCAACGCTCGGTACGCCGCCGCCGTTGATGGCTGCGGTGGCCACGCTCCACAGCCAACTTGGTACACAAGTCTTGGTGGACCGGGGCTGTGTCCAGGGGCCGCCGGGGTCGGTCGGTCGTCTGTGGCAGGCCCGGAGTCGTCGGCCGCTCCCCCCTTCGCTCCTGAGGCCGGACGGCACTCTCGCGCCCACGCACTGTACCCTCTTGCACCCCGGCTACCTGGTGGTGCGCCGGGGCGGTTGTCTGGTGGGCCGCGAGCTGCCCACCAGTTGGCCCTTGTACCAGCAAGCCCTGGCACAGGACAGGACGTTCCCTCCCCAGAGCCAAGTCGCGATAGCCGTGGCAGCGTACATCTGGGAATTCTTGCTGACGGAGGCGCAAAGGAGTTACTGGCGCGCCCGCAGTGACTCGGGCTAGCTGTCCCTGCTCTGGCTGTGCACAGGCCAAAGCACTCATTAAAACATCCACGCTGATACTGCAAGGTTGCGCTGAGTTGCTCGAAGAACAGTGCCTAGTGCAGGAGCCAGGACAAGCAGCGCCTGAGCCGCCCTACTTTGTCTGGGACGATTTGGACCCGGAGAATTTTCTGGCGGTGTGGGAGGACCAAGCCTCGGACTAGCCGGCGGTCAGCTCGGTGGCCCAAAAAAAGAAAAGCCGTGCTGGGGCCCAACTGTTTCTGTTTCATTAAAAAAAGATGCTGGCTCGCTGATACTTGACGCGGCTGAATGCACCGGCTAAGTTTTAATGGCTAGGTACAGTTGGCGCCGGGGGGGGCACGGGGCTCTACTCGCTCTCACACACGCACCTGCCTACCTACGGGGGGGGGGGGGCTGTTTTTTCCGCCGCCCGTCCCTCCCTCTCTCTCTCTTTCTCTCCGGCCCTCCCGCCCCGTGTCTTCCCCCCCCCCGGCTGCACCGCCGCCGCAGGCGGCGGCAGGGAGGGGCGCTTACCGGTAGAGGAAGGTTGCGTGCGTGGCCTGCCCGGGCGCCGTCCCCTGGGGGTGCGGCGACAGCTTCGTCGCCAGCATCGTGCACGCTACCACTGCATACCGACAGTTACATTTCTTCAGGATGCTCTCGAGGCTGTCGGGGCCCGTCAACGCGTGCTGTTCCTTCTCGAACAGGGCGAGCAGATCCGGGTTCTGCTCCTCGCTGTGGATGTTGGGGCAGCAGAAGACGTACGCAGTGCCTTCCCCGACGCACAACAAGAAGAGCGCGTACACGAAGAGCGCCAGGCCCAGGGTGGCTGCCGCCACGAACATGATCTTGTAGCCGACGCAGTGGTAGTTGTCAATCAGGGCGAACTGCAGCCAGTGGTGGTTCTTGCTGCTGCCCGCGTACTGGCAGGCCAGGCCCGCCATAAAGACCAGGTCGGACATGGCGCCAATGTTCTTCTCGTGCATCACCGTCAGGTACGCTGATTTGCGCGAGTAGGCATACCAGCCTGGGAAGACATTGCCCCACCTAGTGACTAGGCCCTGTGCATTGAAGGCGTTGCTGCCCTTGGCCTTCATCACCTCTAGCAGGCGGACGGAGTCGCGGTCGGAGCCATAGACCCAGAGCTCGTAGGGTACGAAGAACATGTACACTAAGGAGGAGACCACCATGGCAGTCACCCCCAGCAGACGAACGGTCGCCACCCCGTTCTGGGCTTCCGGTAGCCAGCTGTACATGATGCCGTAGATCGCCGAGATGGCTAGGTGTGCGAGGCCCTTGTAGATCATGAACGCGTCGCGCCCGATGGACTGCAGGGCGCGGGCCACCATCAGGACACTCCAGTCTACCAGGACGAGCCCGAGGATGGCGTACAAGGAGAACACCGTGTTCGGAGTGCCCTGGGGCCCCCAGCGCAGCATGCCCGCGGGGAGCCCGATGCCGCTCAGGTGGATGGACAAGAAGGTGATGGACGCCAGGAACAGCAGGCAGCCCCCTACCGTTTCCTCGGTCTGGTACGTCGTAATAATGCCGTAGATCTTTTCTTCCTTGGAGCTCCTGGCCCAGGCGAGCGCCGCGCGGCCGCTGCACAGGCGCAGGCCGTACACCACCAGCAGAATGGTGAGGGGGGCCAGCGTGACGAAGCTGGTGTAATGTTCAAAGCTGGACAGGGACTCGAAGCCCAGCAGCGACGCTTGTGCGTGGCCAAAATTCAAAGACTCGACCAGGCCGTTGCTGCAGGTAGCTACGCCCACGGCCTGCAGCTGGGCCCGCGCGGAGCACGACAGGCAAGTGTCGGCCGCGAGCAGTGCGTTGGCCGGGAGGACAGTGTCGTTCCAGGCTCCGAGTATGCTGTCATTCATGGCGGGGGGGAAGGGAAGGGGGGTCGTGTACGTCCGGGCTCGCCAGTCGCTGGCGGGGGTTTTCTTTTTCCGAGCGCTGCTCCTTTGGCTCTCTCTTTACCTAGGTAGGTAAGAGGAGGCCAGCCCCCGGGGGCCTGGCGAGGAGGAGGCAGGGAGGAGGGGACGGGAAGGGAACGCGCGGGCGGAAGGGGTGAGGAGGGGGTCAGAGAGCGGAGGGGGTGTGCTAGGCGGGGGAGGGGGAGGGGGCGCCCCCGGCGAGGAGGGGTGGCTGGGGGAGGGGGGCGCCGCCCCCGGGGGCGCCGGGCCTCCCCCGAGGCCCCGCGCCACAAGCAGCCCGGCGCAGGATCGGCGCCGGTGCCTCCCGACCTCGCTGCCGCCCGAGGTAGGAGTTCGTGGACACCCCCAGGCCATGGAGCCGGTGCCATGTTATGCGATGCTGTCTGGCTCGGCGGTGGAGACGGACCCGGAGACCCCGCCCGCCCTCGCTGCTCCCGCCGAGGCGCGCGGCCCGGGGTACCCCCAGCCGTGCCCCGCGCCGCCCGACCGGGTCCCGCTGCAGCGTGCCGCCCCGGGCGCCCCGGGCAGCGTCGAGCTCAACCCGGGGGTGTTGGCGTTGGTGGAGCGGCTGGCGCTGGAGCCCTGCGTGTTCGCGGCGCTCGCTAGCTCGCGCGCGTCGGTGCTCGGGGGGGGGCTGCGCCTCGTGGGGGCGGCCGGCGAAGAGCCCCGGCACCCCCTGCGCGACGTGGTCCTGCGGCACGCGGAAGCCCTGGCCGAGGCCCTGTCGCAGGAATTCTTCAAGTTTGGGTTCGCGCTGCTGCGCACCCGGCCGGACGCGGTGCTGGGCGAAGTGTTGGAAGTAGTGAGCACCGCCGGCTACCAGCTCACGTACCGCGACGTGCGCGGGAGCCGGCGGTATACCTGCAAGCGGCGGGGCGCGGCGGGGGGGGTGCGCGCGGCTGGTGGGGCCGACGGGGCCGGCGGGGCCCCGAAGGCGCCGCTGCGGGTGTCGGTGGTGGAGTACGGGCCCTTCCGCCCCGGCGGGCGGGGGCAGCTCTGTTCGCCCCTGGGCGCCCTGCTGGAGCACTATGCCTTGCGGCTGCAGCTGGAGAACCTGCGCCTGGCGTACACCCTGGACCACGCCAGGGGAGCGCTGGTCCTGGGCCGGCGCCGCGAGGGCAACGTGGACCGGGCGTGGGAGAGCTGGCTGTTGCCGGGCGCGGCGGCCACGGCGGCCGTCGGGCCGGAGCCCGCGCACGCGAGGGGCGACGTGCCGGCCCGGCGCCAGCGCACGCTCCGGCGCGCGGGCGACTCGCTGCTGTGCGAACTGGCCTGCCCGCCGCTGTACAGGTACCAGGTCCCGGGACAGCGCAGCGGCCGGAATGCCCCGTGCACCAGCGTGTCGGGCGCCTGTGTCACCCGCGACAACACCAACCTGGTCTATGCGCGCGAAGCCCTGCGCCCAGAGCACGAGGTCCCCTACACCCTGTGGTCCGACCTGGTGGCGCGGGTCTTTGGCCTGCCCGGCGGCGCCGGGAGGTGTCCGCCACGCCCGAGCACGCGCTGACGGCCGGGGGGGCGCTGACGGCCGGGGGGGCGCTGGCCGGCTGGGCGTTCGAGGCCCGCAGCCGTGCCCTCCGGACCGCCGTCGTGGAGCTGATCAACTACGGGCAGGCGCTGACGATCGGCCCCAGGTGCCGCGCGCTGTCGTCGCGGACGGGGCAGGGGGTCCGGCAGAGCGGGCCGACGGGCGGGCCGGCGGGGCTGTGGCACGCGCTCCCCCCCCTCGCGCCACCGGACGCCGCCGCCGCGGAGCCGACCGAGGAGGAGCTGCGCGCGTACTGGTGGTCCGTCGAGGTCCTGCCGACCCGGCGTCGGCCGCCGGGCTGGACACGCTGGTGCGTGTGCTGGAGCTGAGCGCCCGGCTGGCGGGGCCCGAGCTCGACCTGCTGCGGAACCTGTACCCCCGGCTGCTGCCGGAGTGGGCGCGGGACGCGGCCCCCCCGCCGGGGGCGACCGAGCCGCGGGCCAGCGGGGGGGCCGACGGGGGGCCGCCGGCGGCGGTCGTGAGGCGGACCCGCCGGGCGCGGGGTGAAGCTCCCTCCCTCCCCCGCCCGGGGCGGCGGCCGGCCCCCTTGCCCTCCTCGCCACCTCTCTGGGCCCGCTCCCCCGGGCAGGGGGCCGCCCTCCCCCCTCCCTTCCCCCCGCACCGGCCCGAGCCCCCCCCCAGGGCCCGCGGCGTGGCCCCCTTCCGGTATAACCAGCGCCAGACGTGGACCCCCGTGGACCCCCCCCCTCTTCTTGCTCCCAAACCCCCCCCCCCCCCTCTTACCCCAAGACGGCCGAAGCTCGGATCCCCGTGCCTGAACCCCGGCGCGGGCGGGCCCGGCCTAGGGTTCACATGCAGACACCCAGGCCTACCCGGTTTAGCGCGCTACCGAGAACACGCGGGCACTACGCCTCCTACTCGCGCCCCCGGCGGAGCCGAGCGAGCGCCAGCAGAGGGCCGGCGGAGGACAGCCGGGGGCAGGAGGCCAGCCTGGCGCGCCCCCGCCCGCCACGGCAGGCAGCCACCCCGGCGCTCGACTACCGGGTGCCCGGAGGGGCCACGCCCCCGCCGCTAGCCGGCCGGCCGGCGGACACGCGACCAGCGGACCCGCGGCCGGCGGAGCCGCGGCCGGCCCGGGAAGGCAGGCGGAGCCGTGGCCGGCGGACCCGCGATCGGCGGAGCCGCGGCCGGCGGAGCCGCGGCCGGCGGAGCCGCGGCCGGCGGAGCCGTACCCCGCCCAGGGTAGGCCGGCGGCCGCCGGCCTACCGCCGGTGGGCCCTTCCCCCCACCACCGGGCCCGCACCGGCCCAGCGCCGAGGGCACGGCCCAGCCGGGCCCCGGGCCGGGCGCGCGGCCGCCGGCCCACCCGACCCCGCTGCCCAGGCCCAGAGGCCGGCGGCTGGCAGGTGAGCGCCCGGACGACGCCTCGGCCGACGCCTCGGCCGACGCCTTGGCCGAGGAAACGTCGGCCGCGCCGGGCCAGACCGAGCCGCCGGCCTCTGGGCTTCGGCCGGGTCAGACTACGCGGGCCACGGCGCCCGGACCGCCCCGGGCCGCCCCAACCCGCGCGTGGCAGCTGGACCAAGAATCCTGGCAGACGATCCTGCAGCGCCTGGAAGGTATCGAGCACCAGCGGGTGCGGGCCGACGACGCGCACCGGGCGCTAGAGGACTCACACAAGCAGCTGCGCGACGCGGCCGTCAAGGTGTGCCTCCTGCCGGACGAGCAACAGAAGCAGTTCGTCTGGCGCGTGATGCTGTGCACGGCCGCCCACCTCTCCGCCGCGCTGGCGCTCACGGCGGGGCTGAGCGCCTGGCTGCGGCGCAGCACCTGGCTGTACGACAATCCCTGGAGCACCGCCGAGGTGCTCGCCCTGTGCCTCATGGTGGTGTGCACGTTCTATGGCGGCTGCCACCGCTACCTGCCGGTCGTGTCGGTGGCCATGGTCGGCGGTTCGTCGCTGTTTGCCAGCCTGCTGTTGGTCCATGCCGACTTCACGCTCTTCCTGACCGTGTGCGCCGCCGTGGACGCTTTCTGCCTGCTGCTGGCCGCCTTCTGTTGCCAGCAGCGCGTCCCGTACGACACTATGCTCCTGCTGGCCGTGGTGGCCCTGGGCGCCGGCCTGGGCTTCTTCGCGCTGGTGTGGGAGCCCTACCGCGGGGCGCTGGCCCACCTGACGCTGGCCTGGACCGACATTCCCCCGACGCTAGTCGACCACGTCCTGCTGGTCTGGATCAGCACGCTGCTGTGTTTGTACATTGTGTGGCAGCTGCAGAGGCTGGTGCAGACGCACACGCTGTGCGAGACGTACGCGGCGTCGGTGCGCCTCTTTTTCAATATCGTCGAGGCCGGCCTCCTGCTGGGCGTAGGGTTCGGCGCCGCGCTCGACCGGCTGCAGCGCCTGCGCACCCGGGTCCAAGGGCTCTACGCCGCCGAGCGCGAGGCGCTCGAGCCGGTGCTCGCCTAGTCCGAAGCAGTTAGACTTTTTAATAGCCACGTTCTTTCTTCTCCTCTGCTCTGGACCTGTGCGGACGGCGGCCTACGTGAAAGGCCAGCCGCCAGAATTCGGTGCCTGGCCTAGCCGGCAGAAGCCGATGGCCCCCCCCCCGCGACGGCTGCAAGGATTCGCTGCCTAGTCTACCTCGCTGAAGTCGGTAGCCAGGACCAGCTGCAGGAACTCCAGGCTTAGGTAGCGCAGCCACGCCTCTGGCTTTCGCCCGAGTTCTTTTAACACAGAAAAATCGTGAGTTATTTCTGCTAGTGTCAAAAAGCCCGCCCCGTGTTGGCGTGCTACCAAAAAGCCTCCTTTATATAAACGCGATTGAGTTGACTGGATTCTCTCGGTAGCACCCGGGTACCAAAAGCTGGTGCTGTCTGCCGGCCACCAAGCCTGGGCTCGTTGCAAGTACACATACAAGGAGTACAAAGGGCCCGTCTTGGTGCTCTCTAGGTCCGCCCACCACAGCGCACACGCCAGCAACCAGCTAGCGGGCCGTTCAACGCCTAGGAGTCTAGCCCTCAGCCAAGCGTGCGGGAGTGCAGGCAAGAGTGCCTGTCCCCCACACCCTTGTTCCTGCCGCTTTATGTTCCAAGAACAGCTGTACACCACCCAGCCACACACGCGGTTGCAGAAGTCGAGCAGTTCAGAGACCCGCACGGGCTCTTTTTTCAGGCTTGCCCGTGTGTGTTTTAGGTAAGGACAGAGCTGGTCGCGCTGCCAGGACTTCTGCTCTAGCGTTAGCAGCGCCATTCGCTTATGGTCACAGTCGATGATGCGGAACTGCACTTGGTCGTGGCCACAGCCGGCGGGGCGAAAACGCTCTAACAGCAGGTTCCACTCCGCCAGGTCCCAGTACAGAATGCGGGCCTCTGCTAGCGCGCTCAAGAAAGCCTTTACGTCTGTGAGCCACTGCGGCCAAATGCTGTCGGTCGCCGCAGGCGGCCCTGCGAACCACCGGACGACGTCGCTGGGCTCTTGCTCGCTCGGCCGCTTGCCGGAGTAAGGCATGCAGAACCAGAACTCGATGGGCTTGCCATCAGCCCGAAGGCACGCCCACACGCGTTCGACTTCAGGCACCAACCCTTTCGTGACGGCGTGCAAATGCGCCTGCAGTCCCGCGTCAAACAGAAAGTCCTCGTCGGTGGATTTTTTGAAGACGTGCCACTTGTCGCTAGCCCGTGCTAGTTTCGCATTATGAAAGTAGGCGAGGAAGACAGCTGAGTCCTCAGGCTTTGCCTTGGGGCATTTCTTAAGCTCTTTCTGAGAGTATTTATCTCTGAAGAGCTCCTTAAAGTCCTTGGCTTGGCACGCTTTCAATTCGAAATGAAGACGCTTCCCTCTTTGTACGTGCACTTCCGGCTCTTTGTCAGACAGGTTCTCCGTCTGCTTCTTACCGTCATCCGTGCACACAGAATCCGTTTCCGGCGCAAGCCAAGGCCTCGCCTGCTCTTGCAGCAGCCCGTCCAGCACAGACAACATCCTGTCCTGGCCGTCGGCCCGCGTGCCTGGCAGCGTAGCTGGCGGCTTAGCTAGCAAGTAGTGGTTCAAGCAGTCCTTCGCGCTGCGGAGCTGGTGATGGGACGTGCAAAGGATCGCGGCGTGGCCTGGCACACTAGAGGAGAGGCTGGTGGCAAGGGCGGCGGCAGTGCGCGGGGGGAGGACGTGGTCCATTCTGCCTTTCTTTGACTGCAGTTGCTTGCTTGCTAGTCCTTTCTTTTCCCCTTCTCTCCCCGCTGCGCTCTCGAAGGTTAAAGCTCCCCTCTCTCCCCCAGGCGCGGAAAAGCTCCGGTGCAGTGTGTTTAGCCAGAGAGGTTCGGAGGGGGCCAGAAGAAGGGGGAAGTAAGTCTTTCGGCGAGGGAAGGAGAAGGGGAGGGAGGCCAGCTCCTCCTCTCCTCTCTCTCCCCTTGCCGCATCTTCGCCGCGTTCGGGAGGGAGGGGGGAGCTCTCGCGGCACTCAGGCCCCGCTGACTCCCTTTTTTGCGACCATCCTGGGGGGGGGGGGGGGGCGAGCAGGAGGGGGGGTCTACCCCCTCTGGGCGGACGCAGGGGGATGCAGACTTCACGCTCTTCCTGACTGTGTGCGCCCCCCTTCTCTTCTTCCTGCCACCCCTAACCCCGGACCGGACCGGTGGCAGCGCAGGGGTTAGAGGAGGACGCAGTCCTCCCCCTCCGAGAAACAACCAACAGGCCGGGCTTTAATAAAGAAAAACACGTTCTGGCTTTGCTAAACGTGGCGTACATAGTTGTGACGCGCCCCACGTCCCAGCCACCTAGCGGCTGATTGAAAGCCGTGGCGCCTGAAAAAGTGTTCGCCAGGCTGGTGACTTGGCTCACGTTCCAGCCACCGATGGGCCGGTTGAAGGCCCATGCGCCCGAAAACGTTGCCTCCAGGCTTGTGACTCTGCTCACGTCCCAGCCAGACACGTCGGTGTTGAAGGCTCTTGCAGCCGCCAAGGTGCTCCGGAGGCTGGCCACGCCGCTGGTGTTCCAGCCGCCGAGGTTTTGGTTGAACACGGTACAGCCGTAAAACAGGTTGGAGAAGCCGTTGGGGTGCGAGGCGGGCGTGAGCCACGACCAATCCCAGTCGCGCGCGTCGCCCACGAACTCAGCCATCCGGTACAGCAGGTACTCGGGCGCGACGCCCCGCAGCGCCCGCGACCCGGCCGTCGGCGCCGTGTAGCGCAGCAGTAGGTTCGAGGCGAACAGCAAGGCGTTCGGCGAGGTCAGCAGCGGCCTCGTGCTGCCGACGGGTGGTACAGCTGCACGTCGCCCCACGCCAGCACTTCCGTCACGGGCGCGCCGTCCACGTACCACAGCCCGTCCACCCGGCCGTCCAGCCGCAGCGTGTAGTTACCGGCGCTCGCGTACACGTGCGTGCAGGTCGCGCCATCGGCGTGCACGCACGTGCCCGCCGAGCCGTCGCCCCAGTCCACGCCATACGTGCCGCCCGCGCCCGCCCCCGCGCCGGGCGACAGCGCGAGCGTGGCGTGGTGCTGCCGGCCGGCGCGCGCACCCGGGCGTAGAAGAGAGAGCGGGAGCACGGGCGGGCCAGGCGGCCTGGCTCACACGCGTGTACGGGGCCAGCCGCGTACAGTCGGCCGTGCCCACCAGCCCGGGCGTCCTCCAGCCCGTCAGCGAGACAGCGAACTCGCCCGGGGCGCCCTCGAACAGACGTTCGAAGCGCTGCAGGCTCGGCAGCGCCGTCCAGCCTTGCAGGCCAGTGTCTACCAGCGCCCCGCAGCCCGCGAACAGCTCGGTCACGTCCTCCAGCGCCCGAGGTGTCCCAGCGCGATAGGTCAATTCTCGTGAGGCAACGGCAGCCCGCGAACGCCCGGCTGGCGTTGCGCAGGCTGCGCGTGTCCACCGGCTGGCGCCGTAAGGGGTACCAGGCCCACGGAGCCTGCGAACAGGCCGACCAGGGACACGGCGCCGGACACGTTGAGCCCGTAGCTGACCTCAGAGTCCAATGCGCGAGGTGAGGTTGGCGAAGCTGTAGTCCCAGAACGCGCACGAGCCCCGCGTCCGGCAGCGTGGCGAGCGGCCGGTACGTACGTCAGGCCCGCGCGAGTACAGGTGGTAGCCGCTCGTCTCATGGAAGCGCAGCTCCCCCCACCGGAGGACGGCGTCCAGCCGCAGGCCCGCGGGCGCCGCGGCGTGCCAGGCCGGCGTCAGCGCCCAGCCGCGCACCGGGTAGCGTCCACCGGGGTCCACCGTCACTGTGTACGTGCCGGGGGCAGCGTAAGTGTGCGCGCACGGCGCGGCGCCGGCGTCTAGGCACGGCGTGGGGGCGAGCCGTCCCCCCAGTCGACCGTGAACGACGTCGGGGCGGTGGCCTGCGCCTGACGCGCCGGCGCGGCGGGCGGCGCGGGGGCACACACGAACGTGTCCTGCGGGGCCGCTGTCGTCAGCTCGAGGATCGTGGCGCCGCCGGGGCACAAGACCGGGGGG